>CABHPP010148461.1:0-39243 GCA_902168425.1 Peromyscus attwateri
CCTTCCTTCCTTCCTTCCTTCTTTCCTTCTTTCCTTCCTTCCTTCTGTGTTTTGAGACAGAGTCCAATGCATCCAAGACTGGCCTTCAGCTCTTGTGTAGCTAAAGATGACCTAGAAGTTTTGATCCCATGGCCTTCACATCACAGGTGTGGGGACTACAGGAATGTGCTGCCATGCCTTCTTTGAGCATTAAATGGAGTGATTCATGCACACTAGGCAAGTGCTGTACTGACTAAACTAGGTCCCCAGCCCCATGATTTCATTCTCTTTGTCTGAATAATACCCTGTTGTGTATAGGTGGCGAATTTTCTGTATCCATTTATCTTTTGATCCTATTCTAGGCTGCCTCATTCCTTGGTGATCATGAATTTGCTACAGTAAATATGAGTATACAGTTATCTTTGTGCTATGCTGACTTAGATTCCTGTGGTTATGCACCCAGGAGTGGTATAGCTGGATCATATGGAATTTTATTTTTATACTTCTTAATCTCAATTTTCTGAGTACATAAACTGGGCGTAAGGAATCTGAGGATTGCTTATTGTCTTTAGATGGATATGTTCAACTGCCCATATAGAGGATGCAAGTTCAATTCCTAGCACTCACGCTGAGTAGCTTACACCCTCTAACTCCAACACAGAGGATCACCCTTTTCAGGCCACCTTGGATGCTTGCACTAGTGCACAACCCTACATAGATATACACACAATTAAAAAGAAAAATAAGGGTTTTTTTCCCCCTAAAGTACACCTTTGTTCTCTTCACTAACCGAGAACTCTGTGGTGCAGCACCGAAGAAACTGTATTTTACAGAGACACCATAACATTAAACATGCTCCTGAAAATCATACTACACCAATCACTCATTCAACAGAACCCCCTTCTACAGGCCATGTAAAGGAAATCTATCTGGGAGCATGAATGCTGTCACCCAAGTTGATCTTGCCATAGTCAAGTCATTTGAATTCCTGAACTTCATCATCCAAAGGTAAACATCTGTGAATAGAGCTAGATAATTTCTGAGATGCCTGCGGTGTTGAGAAATGTGCAATTCTGAGAAGCTCACCGAGGAACCATTCCTCGTATACAGTAGAACCTTACGTCTGAGCCTCTGCCATACACCTGTCCTGTAACATGGGAAAATATTTTCCCAACTTGATACCTACACTGTGAAAGAGACATGGGCAAGATGGTAAGGAGGAGTTTGCAGTAATGGTTACCACATCAGGCTACTGACCCGAAAGGTAACATTAAGGCAGTGGAAGAGATAGCCAGAGAGACGGTAAAGTGTGAATCCCACTAGATCACTAGGGTAACAGAGAAAAGTAAATTAGCTTCTGCCAAGGTATAATCAAGCACTGCATATTACTTTCAGGGCAGATTATCTCAGTGATGGAAAGGATGAGAAAGAAACAACTCACCACCTCCTTTCTCCATTCCCGTTTGTGCCTTCTCCGAATAAATATGATGCACTTAGTGTTCTGTTACCAACTGCAGTGTGGAGCACAGGAAAGCTGCCTTGGCTCTTCTCAGCCCTTTTCCATACGTCGCTGATCTCCCACTGTTCTGGGCTAATGCAAAATGCAATAACGTTTAGCATCAGGACATCTCTGAGTCAAGAGGTTAAGGGAAAACACGTCTCCCATTGTGTTCCAGCAGCTCTGATACTGTTAATGGCAAAACACCATGGAGACAAATGATCTCTCTTTATTTAGGAAGCTCTGAGTGAAGAGAAAATATATGTGACATCTTTACAACATGAGAGCCCTCTCTATATGGTGCATTAAGGCAGGGCAGAGCAGGGGAGAAGTTCACCTAACATGGTGTCTGATAAGGCTTGGGCATTGTCTACTGGGAGGATTCAGTCTTCTCCATTTTCTCTGTATTGCTTTAACAAATGCTGTGGTTCTAACAGGGGGAAGGAGATGCGACCTTTACCAATGTAACTTGGGGAAAGAGGATCATGAGCAAACAGTGACAAGCTCTGTGTGGTATTTTTCTTAAATGTGATCTGAAAAGGTATGGGATGCATAGCTTGTTCTTTCCTCATCCCACCTAGGTGCATCTTGCCTTTCTCCGCTGTCTGCTTTAGGCAGAAGGCACACAGATCGATGTGTTTACAGAAAGAAACTAAGACAGAAAAAAAAAAAACCCAATAAATTATGCTTCTGCTGAGATGTTTCACTCTTAAAATTACCTGCAAGTGACTCTGTAATCTGCATGATGGCAGAAAGATCACATGATAATATATTCTGTGCTTTTACTATTTGTTCAATTGTCAGTCGACCCCGGGGGAACGAATCTTAGTCAAGATCTCTTCTTTTGCCAAAGGACTTTAAAAAGAGTTCTGTTTTATTGTTTGCAGGTTGTGATAAAAAAATTAAAATTAAGATATTCCTTTTCCTTAGGACCTAAAGAATTTGTTCAGTGGCAAATTCTGGTTCAGGAATCTGTCTGCTGGATTATCTGCCCAGATTAGATTTATGAAACAATTCTCAAAATTTCTGTGATACATTGGTCTTTGAAACACTGGAGGTTAGCTCTTGCTGGTGCTACCTACGAGTTAACTGTACTGCTGACTTTGGGGAAAGTGGGGGCAGAAAAATGTGGGGCTGGAGATTTAGCTTTGACTTTGAATTGGAAACTTACAGAGACATTTCCACACCACGCCAATACACTGCAATACCACACTAGACGTTGATTCCTTTGCATCAAGGGCAGCCAGACCACATGTTCATCAGGTCCAAGAACTCTAGAATGTCTCATTGTTTGATGAATAAGGCCCCAAGTGTTCTGTGGTTGCCACTTGTAAATTCAAATAAAATGTATAGAATTCAAATCATAACTGGGATTCCAAACTGGGGCAACTCATGTTCAGTGATGAGGCTGAACTGCTACAGTCATGTGCTGCTCCTGTCCAGTGTGGACCAGCCATGTGGAGACATGATGGTGTTCTCAAATGCATGTTCTACAAACCCGAAGAGATGGGGAGTCTTAACCTGTTTGTAGCTCTTTATTATTTTATAATTCAGTGTTGCCGATATGGTGAAATCTATATGCAAAACACATTGAATCGAGCATAATTAAAGGGACTCAGAGATGGTGAGGCGGCTCAGTGGGTCAAAGCTCTTGTTGCACAAACCGAACAACCAGAGTCTGATCCCCTAATCTCACAATGGAAGGACAGAGCTAGGACTCCTGCAAGTATTCTTCTGACAGCCATGGCCATGTGCCCTGTCTCTCTGTGTGTCACTGTCTCATTCTCTGTCTCTCTGTGTCTCTGTCTCTCTCTCACATAACACACATACATGTACAAACACAAATGATAATAATAATTTTTAATTAAGGGAAGCATATGCCTAAACACTGAACAGGAAGGTAGAAAAGGACTTCCTGGGAAATAAACTTTGGTCACCTGCTATGCCTAAGAACCCAAGTTTTTTAGCTAATCATTTTACTAGGATGTCCCTGTATGAGATATATGAACTGTGCTGGATGGTTTTATGTCAACTTGACACGTCTGAGAGGAGGGAGCCTCCTCAACTGGGAAGATGCCTTCATAAGATCCAGCTGGAAGGCATTTTCTTAATTAGTGATCCATGGAGGAGGGCCCAGCCCATTGTGGGTGGGGCCATCCCTGGCCTGGTGGTCCTAGGTTCTATAAGAAAGCAGGTTGAGCAAGCCGTGAAGAGCAGACAGTAAGCAGCACCCCTCCATGACCTCTTCATCAGCTCCTGCCTCAAGGTTCCCGCCCTGTTTGATTCCTGTCCTGACATTCTTCAATGGTAGACTGTAATGTAGAAGTGTAAGCCAAATAAACTCTTCCCTCCTTTACTTGCTTTTGGTCCCAATGTTCCATCACAAGAATGATAACCCTAACTAGAACAATACCTATTAAAATAAAGAATATCTTCCGGTTAGAGATAAAACTGTTCTGAACCAAGTTTAACATTTCTTAAGGTTTATAAGTATTCTGAACCGTGTGTGTTCTGAGGTCAGCATTATAAAGCTAAATTTATCCTGTGGAATTGTTTGACATGTAAAAGTGCCAATTACAGACCTCAGCTTGGCAGAATACTGGTTCAGCTCAACTTTACCATTTATGTTCTATGGCTTGAGTTGGAAATGCGCATGAATCTGACTTTGATGTCTTCTAACAGGAAAGTGCCAAAACGTTATGCTGCAAATGGAACATTACGCTTAACCAATCCACCAATATGTTTAGTTCTGAATACAGCACACACATTGTCCTGTGTCCTTGCGTGGTTCTAAGTTTAGCTGGCTCTGTGTTTCCTTGCCAGTTCTTCTTCCCTATGCAGTTCTGTTCCTCAGAGGCTCCTTCATGTATTTGCCCCATTGCTTCTCAATACATTTAACCACAGAAGTCACCTTAAAGAAGTTGGAGGGAGCCAGGCGGTGGTGGCGCATGCCTTTAATCCCAGCACTCGGGAGGCAGAGCCAGGAGGATCTCTATGAGTTCAAGGCCAGCCTGGGCTACAGAGTGAGTTCCAGGAAAGGCACAAAGCTACACAGAGAAACCCTGTCTCAAAAAACCAAAAAAAAAAAAAAAAGTTGGAGGGAAACTATAGAATAAAGTTGGGGCTCTACATCCCCCTGGCTGTCCTCTGGAAGGCCACAGGATGGAACAGGACCTCACTGACGAAAGCTATTCCTGATAGCTCCAGATTTGACTTCTTTAGCTTCTGACTATCAGTTCCTCTCTTTACTCTCTCAGGCCCAAGGATATGGGGATTTCTTGTTTGTCCTAGCCCAAGGACCCCTCACCATCCTTCTGGACTTCTCTTATCTCTACCCAATTTGTGTAAAGTAATCTATGTCTGTACATTCAGATAGGGGAAACTGAGGGAAGTTAGGTTTCTCCAAACTCCAGTTCACTTTCTAAAGTCGACATAAGCAAATTAACAGAAATGTGCCATTGAAGAAGTACCACCATTTTCCATCCTACAGGAGATGAGGGGTGTGGGAGTAGACGACTGTCTTCTACATAAAACCATGGGACTAGGAAGGGCAGAGACCATATCTACTACCTCCTTTCTCATTCTACAGAGAACCTGGCAAACAGCTTAGTTCACAACACAAATTCAGTGCCGATGGACGGTCGTATAAAGTTCCCACCAAATCCTCAAGTTTGTTATATGCTAAAACAGAATGTAAACTTTTGTTGTAGGACATAGAACTCACAGAAGTCAAGGACCACAATTTTTTTCCCATAGCAATTCTAAGAAAATACTCTCACTACTGACATTGGAAGTTCTAACTCAAGAAAAACACATCTCCTCCCAGGGCTAGTTGATTTGTGTGCAGTAAATGGTGAATATTATGTGTAAAATGTTTGGACCTGCTTTTTTTCCTCCTAATTTATCTTTTATGTCATCAAATCATTCCCTAGTCCATGTTAGTATTTCTTCTGTACATGTGTCTGTATATATGTTAAGTTCATACGTGGCTCTCACTTTTTTAGTAATATTGATAATTTTCTGGTATAATCTAGATAAGTGGAACATGTCAACTATACATAAAATAAGACAGAAGAACTCAGAACAAAGAAGACAGTTCTCTGAATGAGTGTTGCCTTTAGTTATTTAGGGTTCCTTTATTGTTTCACATTGTCATTTATTTCAGTGCTCAATTCCTTTCTTCTTGGTTCCATGAAGATGGAAAATGGAAATGGATGCTACTTTGATTTGTAAAGCACTAAGCCATACCCACCCTGTATTCTATTATCTCCACTCCCACTTTGTTACAGCCGATGGTGGGATGTCAGGTTTCTCTGGCCTTAGTGAAAAGTGCTGAGGAAAAACAGCAGACAAGAACTTACCCTTCAACTTTATTCACTGAAAGCAAAGGGCTTGGGAAGTTCAAAGCGCAGAGTCTTCATTCTTCATATTTTGCAAGCAAGATCATTTCTTCAACAAATGGGGGTGTGTGGAAGGTTATCAACCTAGATAAGTGCATCTGCTTAATGATAACTTTACTAGCCCACTTGGGAAGTGACCAAAGCACTATTAGATAAGTTAAAAACCAAAACAGCATGGAAAATCTTTTTGCCAACTCTTTCTTCTTGACCTCTTGGCAGAGACCAATGGTTGTGTTCTCTATCTTGAGACTATCTCTTGTGGGCCAGACCGGATGATCTAATAGGTCTTTGTAATCTCAAAAACTGTGACTTCTATCCCCAAGTGAACTCTGTAGTTTGTTTACATAGAAACACACTCAGAGGCTGAAGGAAATGCAATATGACGAATACTAAGGAAAGCGAGCCAGGGTGACTCAAGTGGCTTTCTTTCTAAATAGGATAAGTAAACTAAAAGCACAGCCTTTCCCTCTAGCTTCTTGCCAGCATCTTGACATGTAGAGCTAGAGAACTAGAATGCTTCAGTAGTGAGTTTGTTGTCTATCACAAGCAAATTGTAAATATGTTGTCCTGTGAAACCAGTAAACATTTACTGTTCCTTATCAAGACCCCTCTTTGATGGTGATTTGGTTTAATTGTTTTACTTTCAAGTTGTATCCCAGGCACTTGGGAAATTAAAAATGTTGGGAATGAGAGAAAAATTAAAAATTGCTAGAGAAACACGAGCCTACTATAAATAAAGCATAACCACCATGCATTTCTGCCTTCTCAAGGATTTATTTTTGTGCTGAGGGCCACATTTATCTAGACAAATGAAACTTTGGGAGAAATAACAACATTTTTAGTGAAAGATTGTTTCCCTACAACTAGGTTGGCAAAAACATTTCTCAGGACCCTCTTTCCTCTTTGAATGATCTTGTGACTTAAAAAAAAAATCACAGCTATATATACTGTTGCTGTTGATATGTTGTGTTTTTAAAATAAAATACACTCAAAGCCAGCATTAGGCCCCTTACACAAGAGTATAAACAAAATCAAGAAGTCTTGCTTCAGGAAGGCCTGGGATTGCTTAGCTGGTTTCACTTTGGGTCGCAGTGGTGAGAAAAATGGAGTCAAGATAGATCATCAAGAAGGCAGATGTTTTAAACAAGTCCTAGCATCACCCCTAGGTCATGTTACTAAGACCACTGGATAAAACTATAGGCCATTCTCTGTTCAGTTATGCATGTTGATAGGGGTGTGTGTGTGTCTTATAATTATATAAATGTGTGTATATTATATATAATACACATATATAATCTCAATTTATATATATTATATACTATGTTTGAAATTGTTTAGACCTATTTTTCTAATATATATATATATATATATATATATATAAATTGTACAGAATAATGGGTTTCATTATGATATTTTCATAGATGTGTATAATATTTCTTGGTTATGGGTCAGTCTTTGTTTTAGAGGTGGAGGCTCAATGTTGATCTTTTATAGCTGTTCACCAGTTTGTGGTTAAGTGACTTTTGCTAATTCATAAATGTCACATAATAGGAGAGGAAAACAGATTAACAATTAGAAATAAAGATAAACAAATGGTTAAGTAGAAGACTAACAATGGGGATTGCTCTATTCAATGTTGTTTGTTTCAGGGGATAATAATG
Source organism: Peromyscus attwateri (assembly GCA_902168425.1). Lineage (NCBI taxonomy): Eukaryota > Metazoa > Chordata > Mammalia > Rodentia > Cricetidae > Peromyscus > Peromyscus attwateri. The sequence continues at coordinate 7,539 of CABHPP010148461.1, forward strand.
ACTGTGGGGGATTCTGTTGAAGGTCTTTGTGACTGATCTCCACTATGTGTCCTCTTCATTCAGAGGCCCGATTTATTTCAACACTGAGAAAGCAGGGCATACATATATATGTGTGTGTGTGTGTGTGTGTGTGTGTGTGTGTGTGCGCGCGCGTGCGTGCGTGCGTGCGTGCGTGTGTGTGTGTGTGTGTGTGTGTGTGTATCTCCTATACTTATATGGTTGATTAAGGAGAATGCCACCCTCATGAGCAGAGCACATCTCAGTTTGACATTAGCACATATTCCACCTGAGTCTGTCAATCACTCACATAGATCATGCTTTGAAATTATCCTAAAACTAAGTCAGCTGAGAGCTGACCTTGTGATTGAAGATGTATTTGTTTTAACTATTTTTGTCTTCCAAATCCTAGCTTAAGAGTCATCCTTTCTATTACTTGTAACCTCTTAGACCACCCTCTCTGGCATTCTCAGTTTTCTTCAGACAACTAGCATATCACATTAAAGGATGCTCCGTGTGACTGACACTGTTGGGTTTTGTGACTTCTTCTACAGTATGGACACCATCATAATCATCTGTTCAATCCCAGGATGACATGTAGTAGGTGTTCAGTAAGTGTTTGTTCTATTACACCAAATAGTCTCTCAGTAAACATTTTTTCTTTTGTAATGACAGCAATTGAAATTATTTATTTTTTTAAGTTAAATTTTTTTGAGACTGTCACACATCAATACTGTATTTATATCAGTCCTGTCCGTCCTTCCCTCTGCCCCTCTTACTCTTCCCATGTTTCCCCAACTGTATCTCAAATTCATGATCTATTCTTAAATTATTGTTGCTATGAATATATCAATATATCTCTGTTGTCTATCTATCTATCTATCTATCTATCTATCTATCTATCTATCACCTATATATCTGTCTATAGAATATATTTATTCTACTGAGTCATATAGTGCTGCTCATATATACATGGGATTGGAGCTGACTATTGGTGATTGGATAACCTATGAGTGAACTTGGCCCTTTCTCACCTGTAGCTCTTCATCTAGAAGTGGAGCCTTGTGAAATTTCCTCTCTCCAGGCTTGCATGTTGCTTGGTATTGTCATCAGGCAGGTCTTGTTGCGGCATCTACACTGTTGAGATTTCCTGGGTGCAGCTTCTCTCCATGTCAAGATGCTGTCTTGCAGCAGTCGTCCTGTCCTTTGGCTCTTACACGCTTTTCAGTGAGCAACCTTAAAGAGGCCTTTGATCCAGAGGGTGGGAACTCTAGCACCCTTCACACATGTGTAAGCTGGTTTAGTTTGTGTAGTAACGACTGATGTTTCACCTTTTGTCCTGTAGTGTCATGTACAGGATCACATCTCAAGTTCAGCAGTCAAATGAAGAACAGGTGCAGCTGGGGGCCAGAGCTTTTGGATATTGCCAAAAATTAAAGATCAATTAAAACATGAATTGTATAAAGAAGGAGGAGGAGGAGAAAGTGTGTTTAGTGCTTATCAGTACAGTGCTGACATGTTCCCATTACTTGAATTTTTACCCCTATCTAGAGGAATGATGGGATTTCTCCAAAACATGGTAGAACACACTTGGGGAGAAATACCCTAGTTAAATGCCCAGGACCCAATGTTCCCTTTTCTGAATTGTTCATTGCTTGTAAGTAAAACCATCATGGCCATGACGATGATGAATGGCTTTCCTTTGATGTCAGTCAGCCCCCACAGTTGTTGCGGCTTCCCCCGAGCCGTGTTTCTCAGTGTCGTTTTTTTGAACTTCTTTTTATAACTAAGGAATATGTTTTTATGACAATGGTGCTGGCAATGGTAATGAGGGTGATTTATTTCATTAGCAGTCATTGTGCCAATGGAACAGAGAACAAATACTGAGTTACTTATTTTACTTAGTCAACAGTGGAAAGTCTTTCAAATTAGGTAATGCGCCATTATAGTGAGGTGGCTAGAAACGCCCATACAGTTTATACATTTATCGAACACATTTTTCTAATGTGCATATTGAGATTTCTGGAATGAAGTACATACATCTCTGTCTCTAGGAATAATTCATGACCTCTGTGTCCAAAGAATTAATGTTACCATAGTTAGCTGCTCAGACATTCCCCCCCCAAATTTGATTTTATAATCTAATTATTAATTTACTTATCACTTGCTAATTTTTACTAATTAATTTTACCAATCACTATAATACTACTAATAATATTGCTAATAATAAAATTTACTAATTAATTGGTAATAATTAATTATTAATTTCTGATAATTATATTAATAATATGCATTATTAGTACACAATTACACTATTCTTTGGTGCCTATTTATAATTTTAATTTGATAGTATGACTCATTAACAATGTATTGTACCTTGGTTATTCTTCTGTTTTACATTGATTATATGCAAATTATATTTTATGTATATATATTAGGTATGTGAGACTTGCTATTATTCAGTTTATTAAATATCACTTTACTGAGCATTTATGTGAGGTGTTGTAGTGAATGCAAAGTAGACTTGCTATTTCCTTCCTTGAAGATCTCTAAATATAGGTAGAGTATAAAATAATTTCATGTCAATACAAATAGCCCAATGTCAAATGGGCTGTGATTCTGAAGTATTGTGATGAGTCTGAGATGTAGGCTATTCCCAGAGAAGTCTTAGTGGAAGAGATGAGCGTTCAGCATGGAGAATGGATAAGATTTTGATGAATCAATTTAGGGGACAAAATATTCCTGAAAATAGACAAAAACCATAAACAAAGGACTTAATTAGAGAGGAGTAGGACATATTCAAGAATACGAGTTGTCCACTGGGCTTAGTCATAGTTTGTAAATAGGTTTGGAAGAGAAAGTCTTTATAAATAATATCCATAGAGGGACTTTACATACCATGTGAAGGTATTTGGAGTTTTGCCAGGCAGCAATGGGGAGCATCTAGGCTGATTAACTGTCTGCTTTATATGATTAATTAGCTTATAAAGTGGACAGGACAAGATGTGGGAAGACGAGTTAAGAACTTATTACCATAGACTCAGGTGATCTATATGCCATTCTAAACTACAGCCCTGGTACCGTGTAGCACAGAGGGAGTGCCTGACAGCAGCTGTCTGGGCAAGTGGAGCTCAACAGCAATGGATTGGAATGAGAACGGATAAGATGTGATCAAGGGTAATTGGACAAGTTAATTTGTGTATCCTTATGCGGTTTTGTGAATATTTACAAAAGTAATTGACAAACTAGCAATGGAAGTAGCAATAACTCAAGATCATCATTTGAGAAAAAAATAACAATACAAGGGAAAAACAAAAAAGATACTAGATGGTAGCTGGAAGTTTTCTCCAGTCTTGCCAAGTCCCTGCAGCCCTGCAGCCTGCTTATAAAATAATCACTCAGAGTCTTAATATTATTTATAACTGCTTGGCCATTAGCTCAGGCTTATTACTGACTAGCTCTTACACTTAATTTAACCCAAAATTCTTATTTATGTTTAGCCACATGGCTTGGTACCTTTTCTCAGTTCTGCCTTGTCATCCTTGCTTCCTCTGTGTCTGGCTGGTGACTCCTGACTCAGCTCTTCCTCTTCCCAGAATTCTCCTCATCTGCTTGCCCCGCCTATACTTCCTGCCTGGCTACTGGCCAATCAGTGTTTTATTAAACCAGTGAGGAGGAGCACTATCCCACAGCACTAGATCCCAGAGAGATAGTGAAAGAATTGTCAGCATGATTTTACAAGGGCATTGACCAACTAGACAGGATTCTTAGATACCACTGGGAAAGAGAGATCCATAGAAGACCATGGTCAAGAGGAGACTGGAATATTAGATTTTCTATATCATAAGTTGAAAACAAATATATGTAAGAGAAACAGAGTGTGTGATGTGTGGTAATTAAGGAGTTTCCTGTCATTGAGGGAGCTGATGTTGTGGCCGTGTTCACTGGGATTGAAATGAGAAAGAGATAGATAGCATTAAAGTTGATGAAATAAGAGAACCTCCAATGTCCTTGGTATAGCCAGTCTGAGAACTAGAATAGGAGTTACAATTTTTATTCTTTCGTGGTAAAAAATGATTGACCCTAGGGCCTCATGCATGCTTAGGCAGCTGTTTTATACCAAGCTGTGCCTAAGCTGCAAAATTAAAATGCTCCCAAACTGAAAGACCTGCAATTGTTCTTGATATGCCTTGATGTCGGTGACTAAACCCCATTCTCTACCGTGTTCTGATAGTTGAAGAATTCTTGGCTCAGAACTAAATTTTCAAGAATTTAGTTTGTCATTTCAAGTGAAATATTATTCTTATTTCCTTATTCATTAAGGACAAAGGCCTATAAACTCACAATCACTAAATGTGTTTAAAAAACAATTGGTTCTTTCCTATAGATTCCACATTGATCAATGTGCTCACTTGTTAAAATTTATTTGTAATCGACAAATTACAAAAACTTTTGTGGACATTTTATGAAGAACAGGAAAAGAAAAAAACAATGTGTCACCTGATGCTGCATTTCTTGTCTGTTTTTGTATTGTATGTAAGCTTTTTATTGGTGGTTTTGCTACTTAATGTGGCTTCCAAGCGCAATACTAAAATGCCCTTTGGTGTGTCTGTACTCAGGAGGGCTGTGATGTGTCTAGTGGGGATAAAATATGAATGTTAGATAAACTGTCCTCAAGAATGAGTTATGGTACTATTGACTGTTGAGTTGCATGCTAATGAATATAATAGCATGTCTTCAAAAGAAACCCTCGTAAAACAGATATGTGTTGGTTGACTGAAAACTATCTGATCAGAGGCTTTAAGAAAGTTAAGGCTCTGTGTCCTTGAAGAGCAATTCTTCAGTCTCCGCAGCCAGCATGCAGAACATAACCACTAGAGATCATGAGAATTGAGCTCACTTGTTTGTGTTGGTGAAAGGTAGCTATCATGGTTACCTAGTACAATTGAAAAACAAAATGGTACTTTTCCAACTTTTATTTTCATGTCATTCTAGAATTACAGACAAGGTGCAAAAATACTATACTATTCCTTGCGATGTTTACTTAGCTTTCTTTAACTTTGACATTGTCATAACCTCAATACAGTACCAAAGATTAAAAAAAACCTCAATGTTGTTGTAATAATGCCACTAACTAATCCATATTTGTTGTTAGAATTTCTCACCGTTTTTAACTCAAGATCCCAATTATTACATGTAGGGACGTGTTTCCTCTGTTTGAGAAGTTTCCTAATTCTTTCTTTGTCCTGTTGCAAGTCATGTCTATTGTAGGAATTCTCTCAATTTGGGTTTGTGTGATGATTCCTCACATGTAAGTGAAGGTTATTCATTTGCATCCAGAATACTATGTAAATGAAGCTGGACCCTTTATAGAGTATTGCTCCAGAATCAGCCAATCAATATGTTTTTAAACACGTGGTATGTGTTTCTCTCTCTTGGTTAAGTTGACATGTTTTTTTCACTAAAAGGTTACTGGTGTTCTCTCTCTCTCTCTCTCTCTCTCTCTCTCTCTCTCTCTCTGCGTGTGTGTGTGTGTGTGTGTGTGTGTGTGTGTGTGTGTGTGTGCATTCTGAGTCACACATACATGTGTTCCCATGTATGGAGACCAGAGGTTAACATAGTGTGTCTTCCTCAAGTGCCCTTCATCTTATCTTGAGACAAGATCTCTCACTGAATCCAGGGCTGACCAACTGACTAGACCGGCTGGTCAGTGAACTTTGTGAACATTGTCCCCTGATTCCTTTTCTGGGGTTACAAATACACACATGTAGTCACGCCACATTTTTACATGGGTGCTAGGACTCTGCAGTCATGTCCTCACACTTATACAGTAGGCACTTTACAGACTGAGTCAGCTCCCCAGCCCGAAGGTGATTTTTTTATGCTAAAATGTATTTCTTTTTCCAACCAGCAAACACATGAACATTATCCTATTCTCTGCTGAATTTGATGATACCATTGACATAATTTTTCAAAGGCAATCAATTCTTTTGTTCATTCAGAACTTACAGACTAGTTGGGGAGCTTACAGGGACACATATTAAGCATCATTGTACAAGAGAATAATCATGCCATGTCAAATCATGTGGCGCAGAACACAAGCTATTCAAAAGTCAGGGAAGGGTTTGAGAAACTTGCTCTGGACTTTCAAGAACAGACAGGGTCTTTCTAGATTAAAACCTCATAACTTCCTTAGTGCTCTGAAATATATTTTGTGCCTCAATTCCTAAAGGAAGGATGCTAGAAGCCTGTGTATGTAAATACAGCACCAAGTCTCTCTCCTCTTAGAGAATGTACAGTCTAAAAAGACACTTGCCAATGGAGCAAACATGACCAGCATCTACGGGGGTAGCAGGGGCACAGAGTTACAAGGGCTGGGAAGCAATGCTCCAGGGGAAGTGAGAGGAAGGTAACTTCATGTTATCTACTCTAAGAATGACACTGACATAAAAATCTCCCGTGATAATGTTACTCAATCTATACTGTGACATCTCTAGTCACAGGAAGTTCATTTCTCAAGTCACCATTCCATTTCTTCATCTGGTATCAAAACTGAGTAATTGTTTTCTACTGGTTTACCTCTCCCATAAACTTTCACCAATGGGTTTTGTTCTCCTTCTCAGTACAGAGAATATATATGCTCCTTCTTCATGGTTGTCCTTAAGATATACACTGCATCCAGACATGGTAATGCATACCCATAATCCCAGTACTCAGGAGGCTGAGGCAGGAAGATGTTGAGTTCCCTGTCAACTTGGGCTACACAGGAAGGTCCAGGCCAGCCTGCACTAAATACTGAGAGCTTACAAAATTCAAACAAACAGTAAATTCAAAACCAGATACTATGTTTTCTTAATGTCTACCTTTTCAAGTTCAACATAAGTAAGCCTATGAATTGCATGTAATTTCTAGATCCATCATAGTTCTTCACGGTTGGTTTTTCACTTGATAGGACAACAAGAACTGAAAGTCTCCTTGGGCTCTCAGACCAGTGAGCACCATGTAACCAGCTCATCATTTGTTCTAGACAATCTGAGTCCATTAATGTAATTTAAATATGCTTTTGCTGGCTTGAAAGAAAACTGCTGGCAGTTAGTATTTTCCTTATAAATAATTTATGACCTTCCCCCTCATCCTGACCTCCTACCCTGGAATGTGTTTAGTTATAATAATTACGTGGGGTCTCCCTCATCCTATTCCCTTAGAATTTGGAACTTCACATTCAAAACTTATTAATTTCTGTCACATTATATGCTCTTTATTTTGACCTCTTTTGGAGTTCTCCATGAACTTTAATCTTGTCATTTGTATTTCCCCCTTACTTTTAATGTCTGCAGACAAGAATGTGATTTATTTTCACTCCATATTCTAATAAAATGAAGAAGACAAGGGGTCAAGAACAGAGCTCTTGGGCAAGCCATGTAGGTCTACTCATTTCATAGTATGAAAAGCACTTTCTTGCTTTTCAGGTAGTCTTGATGCCTTTTTCTGGAGAGAACAAGGGGCAGGAAGAACATGGCACACTCATGAGCAATGATGAGCCTGACCTCGTTACTGAGGCATGTTAGTTGGGAGCTTCGGCTCAGGTTAGACTTCAGGGAAGGTAGTTGACGTTGTGTCTTATTCAGAAAGAGTCATTGGTGTGAATGACAGGTCTATAGCATTTGACAGCTGATGGGGATTCTTCAAACGCATGGTCTCATAGATACAAAATAGTACCAGATAAATTGTCAAGGAAGATTTGGGACTTGGGCACAACAAATCAAAAGCAGAATTTAAAGATAACTGTGTTGTTGAAATTCTCGGTAGGTGAAGTGACTATGGAGATGGTCGTAGCCTTCTGGAGTTAGCCCAGAAAGGAAGCCAAAGAGCTTGAGGGGCGATAACAGAAGATGAGAGGAAGGGGTGGATAAAAGATGAAATCTGCAGAGAAGCAATGAATGGGACTTTGTAACAAAAAGTGGATTTAGGAGGGAGGGAAAGAGGGAAATCAATCCCCCACTTTTTCTTTTTCTTTTCTCTTTTTTTAAAATGTATTTTTATTTTATGTACATTGGTGTTTGCCTGCATGTATGTCTGTGTGAGGGTGTCAGGTAACCAGGAACTGGAGTTGTGAGACAGTTGTTATCTGCCACATGGGTGCTGGGAATTGAACTCGGTTCCTCTAAAAGAGCAGCCAGTGCTCTTAGCCACTGAGCTGTCTGTCCAGTCCAACCCCCCCCCCCCCCCTTTTCAATCTGGAAGTCTGGAGGTACAGTGAGTAGAAATAAGACTGGTTTTGTTCTTTTCCTGTTTGCTTGATGGCAATGAGAGATGAGAGGAGGGGGAAGATGTGAGCCTGAGACTGAGGAGTCTCCACTCTGCATGCACAGAAAGCTTTTCTGTGGAGTAAAAGTCAAGTAGAAACTTCAGTACCCTCCAGTTTGGCATGGCAGAGCTGTAGGGTCCCGGCAGCTGCCAGCACCCCTGGATTTTCCAGTACAAAGGTGGGTGATTGCAAGAGTGCATTCTTCCTGGTGAACCAGGGACCGTTTCTTTGCAGATCCATTTCAGATGTTGCAAACAGTAAATGTGGTTAGGAAAATCTTGAAAAGGGAGATTGGCTAAGAAAACATATGTCCAAATCACAGGATGAGTCATTGGAGTAAAATTTTGGATATCCCATCAGCAATTTTCCTGCCAAAGCTTCCTACTGCTGAGTAGAATAGTGTTACTATGTTTTCTTTCAATGGATACTCAATTGTAGACCTTCCACTCTACATAGACACAAATGAGTACAAGGAGGGCATATAAGGATACCAACTTAAAGCCTTTATCAGCCTGTGGAGATGACCATTGCTAAGGGCTTGGCCAATCCTCCTCTTACCAATACATTAAATCTTTGCTTGTGCTTATGCAAGTTATATGCACTCACAAGGCAAATGTCACAGGCAGTGCCATCTTTGGGCATACAAACCCTACCTGAAAGAGAAAAGCACGAGGATAGTGGTTAAATAAACACTTAAACGATGCTTCTTCAGTTACGTAAGCAAAGCATTGGCTATTATACCAAGGTACACAATTACCCTTCGTGTGTGAGCAAACGTCTTGTTTGTTTAATAAGAACAAAAGCTTGAATGTCCAGGAATCACACCAGCCTCTATCTTTCACTCCATTTAAAAAAAAAAAAAAACAACAACATTTTTATTTGTTTCGTGTGTAGGTATGAGTGCAGTAGTACATGCATGGAAATCATAGGACAGATTTGCATGAGTCAGTTCTTGCCTTATATGTTATTGAGATAATCTCTCTTGTTTCAGCTGCTGCATACTCCAGGCTAGCTGGCTTGCAAGTTTCCAGCAAAGTTTCCTGTATGTGCCTCCTATCTCGCCATGGGAATGCTGGGTTTGGAATGATGTGTGCCACCTTATCCTGCTTTTTAATGTGTCCTAAGGATCAAAGTTAAGTTGTTAGGCTTACAGAGCTAGCACTTTAATCCATGAAACCATTTCTCTGTCCCCCTTCTCCTCTCTCCTTAAACTCTTTGTTTTTGAGACAGGGTCTTACTATGTAGCCCTGTCTGGCTGGGAGCTTACAATGTAGACCAGGCTGGTCTTGAACTCACAGAGATTCACCTGCCTCTGCTTCTCCGGTACTGAGATTAAAGGTATATGCCACAGGGCCAAGATCCCCCCTCTTTAAATAATTTCCAGTATCTCATCTCCTTGATGACCATGGAACAACCTTGTGAATGGTGCTGCAGGTCACCTTTCTGAGTTGAGATGAGGGTCATCCTTAGGAATGGTGTTAAGGGTTATCCTTGCGAATAATACTACAGGTTACCCTTGTGAATGCTGCTGCAGTCATCCTTATGAATGGAGATAGGGTCATCCTTGTGAACAGTGTTAAGGGTCACCCTTGTGAATGGTGCTACAAGTTACCCCTGGGAATGGTACCAAGGATTATCCTTGTGAATATTGCTGATGGATCTTGGGCACAGGATGTCTTTCTCTGCTTTTTGCTTTTTGGTCATTCCAGTCTTTAGCAGCAATGGTTGCCTTTTTGAGTCTTTTTATGCACACACTTCATCTGACTCCCACATCACTTGTAGTTGATTGTTCCAAAACATAATCAGACATGAGGAAAAGTAACCAGAATTGTGATAAATTATGAGATGGGGTCAGTGAACAGTTCTGAGTGACCTATGAAGAGAAAGCATCATTATGTTGTGTGGATACCGAGCTCTAGTTGGTTCAAGAGTGTTTGATTTGCTCGTTTCTACAGTCCAGGCTGGGCTTCGGAAAATTGAGGCTGATCAAATATTGACTTCTGTCTATGAAAAGGTGTTTTTTTTTTTTTTACTTATTCATACTACAGATTATTAGGTTCTGTATTAGTCCCTAGTTTAGGGGTAGAAAGCAAAGTTTAATGTCTGCTAAGGAGAGAAATTATATACATTCGCTTAATCAGCCTGAATTTTTTTATAGAACACCAATTATTTATTCCCATGAATGTTTATCAGGTACCACCATTGGCTGGGAATTGTTTGCAATGAATATAAGACACAGTCCCCAAACAGTGTTCAGTGTCATCCAACAGACCCCTCCCCACAGAGAGAGCTCATCAGCTCTTGAAGTTACATGCATTTGATCAGCCTGAATTTTTAACCTAACAGTGTACATATAAAGATACCCATTATCATTTTGAATGCTGTTATGGTTTGGATAGGAAGTATCTACCCCAAGGCTCGTGAAGTAGGTAACTAGGAGGACACTTTTGAAGCATGTATCTGGTCCCTGGGCCTTTGGTCACTGACTCTCTCTGCTTCCTGGCTCTGGTGAGGTGAGCTACTTTGTTCTGCCATGCTGTGCTGCCTCAGAACAGTGGAAACCACAGACTGTGGACTGAAACTTCTGAAGCCACGATCCTATTAAGTCCTTCCTCTCTTTTAAATTGGTCTTCTCGGTTATTTGTGATTCAGGAACTGACTCTCACAAACACCGTCTCTGAAATGCATGTGTGTACAGGTGGTGTTCACATGACTGGAAGCCATTTTCTTATAACAGAGCAAATCAGTGTTCATTCCACAGAACCAGCAACTCTCACTTTCAAGGTTTTAGAAAATATCTGCTCCCAGGGAATTAAAGAAGAGGGCTCAAGAAAGTCGAGCCCTGGAGGGGAGCTACACAGGCATGTGTGGGAGGCACAGAAAAGGGGCTTGCCATGATTGGCTCCGAGCTTCAGACTTTTTGTCAAACCTTCTGATGGAGACCTGTGAGTCCCTATCAGTATGCTGGTGGGCTATGTCACGTGTTTGGTGATGGATAGCTTTCTGTTCTGCATTTGCTATTGCTAGCTTCTTCTAGGTGTGCTCATATGGCAATATTTTGCTTCTGCAAGGCATGTACTATTTTACAGGAAATGCATTTCTGGATTTTAAATTTACAATAACCTCTAGATTGACTAGTTTAAAATGATATAGAACTTATTCTATTAAAATCGTCATTTAGGTTGAGATCAAGCCAGTATCTATTTTATTGTTTTTCATAGCTGGTGTGTCCTCTGTCTGAAGATGACATATATTGAGTAGAATTTTTGAGCCAGTAGATGAAATAAGAACTTGTTCCATCCACTCCACACATGAGCTGGAATTACATTACCTAAGAAACCACTTAGGCTTCCTGTATTAATAACAGCAATGAGACCACGTTCTGCTTAAACACTTGAGTAATGTCTATATTCCCTTTTAATTGTCTTTGGTGTGTCTGTACAGAGTCCCAGAGAGCCCAGCATGCCCATTTCAAATGCGGTTAAACTAGAACCTGAACAGAACCATGGGCTCAGTGCCAGCCTGGGATATAGATAGCAACAGGCTGGAGGGGTCTGGATGGAACAAGACCAGAAGTTCAATTAAGGAGCAGTTTTGTGGCAGCAGTCTAAGACTGAAGTGCAGAGCATCCGCTTTTAAGAGAAGAATGAGCCCACACAAGTAGGTAAGGTCCTGGGTTCTATAGGCAGGTGAGGATGAGCGTCCTGGGCCAGGCAGCAATGGATAACAGTTAGTGATAGAACTTTCCTCCGCTCAGCTTTCTGCTGTTTGCTGGCACAAATGGCTATGGGCCTTGGGATTGTCCAAATGCACAGAAATCTAAAGATAGGTCATGGCACTCAATGAGGCAAGAACAGAGATATGAGAATGATTTCATCACTGAGCCTATTGAAATGGCGTGCAGAAAATGAAGTAATATTTCTAAATGCATTGCACAATTTTCCCCATAAGGTTATGAAATGAGTTGCAGAATTTGAGAGGCCCTTTCCTTATGTACTGAAAAAAGGTTTCAAGAAAGATGGGAGAATTCAGGTCTCTAACAGGATTCTGAAAACATCATGGGAAGTGAACACTTGCATGAAAACTTTTCCTCAGGGCAAATGGTTTCTACGTTAACTTTGGAAAGAATTTCACAAGAAATGTAGAGCTTTTAGAGGAATGCTGTAGGCATTTGATAGTATGGAGATGCACCATGCACTTTGCTTGGAAAAGAGAGGTTCTAACTATCAAAGAAATTAAAGTCAAAACTAGAAATCAATTAATTTCTTCCTCCAAAGAAACAACTCAAAATACGTATTAGAGAGCAGTGGCCATCAACACCCCCTGGTGATGCTGAAAGGAAATCAGTCTCAACTGATATCACTACCACAGTGATGGTGAGGAAAGGAAATTGTATTTGTTGAGTCATTACTCTGTGTTTGTTTGCATTCCACGTGTAGCTCCTCCAACCACTACAGAACTGAAAAAAGAAAAAAGTGTTATCTTTGTTCATTTAACGGATGAGGAAGCCATGGGTTTGAGAGGTTAAGCATCTTCATATCACATGACATCTCACTCCTATGGTTACAGTACCCTGTCCTCTCCTTCCAAAGCCAGAGGACCACATCTTTTCTTGAGAGGACCTTGTTACAATTAAGAAAGATCTGGAACTGAGCATACTTTAATAATTAAGAATTTATTCCATTGAAATAGGTATTTTTGCCTTGTAAATAAAGGAGAGTTGCTTCTATTTATGTTATGCCCAAGAAAGGAATTTGGAAAGACATTCTTAACTTAGATCATGAAGTATTTTCTTGTGCTCTCTCTCTTTTTATATTTGTGTATGTATGGTTTACCTGTGTGAATGTGCTACATGCAAACGCAGGAGCCCATGAAGGCCAGAAGAGGGCACTGGATCCCTTGGAACAGGAGTAATAGGTGTTTGTGAGCCACCTGATGTGGGTGCTAGCATCTGAATTCAGGTCCTCTGGACAGGACAGGAAGTGCTCTTAACCAATGAGCCATCCTTCCAGCCCTTCTTCCTGCTTCTTTATTGTCTAAAATCCTTTGATTTGAGCAGTGCCACTCATTACTTGGCTGTTTGCTAGAAATCATCAGCAACACTTTATAGAAAGTTGCTAATTTTCCCAATGAGGAGGTTTATGTAATTTTCCCAATGGGAAGCTGTAGATAATCCCTTGCTCTTATAAACATGGACCTGCTTATATTTTCTGTTGCAGTTGTGTCATTTTTTAGTCAATTGAATTTTTCCGGAAATTTGTTCATCGTCTCTGTCACTGATCTACTACCTTTTTTATACCTAGCCAAGGTAGCCTCTCTTCTATATAACCTTCCCCAACACTTCCAACAGAAGTGATTCCCTAATCTTTGTATTTCTCCTTTGTCAGTGTTACTCATATCTCTCTCTCCTGGTGAAGTTCACCCATGGATCTTCCTCTGAAAACTAAAGTTCAGTTGATTACACCCTATACATTTTTAGGTACTACTAGCTCATTTGTGCCTACCTTGGAATGGATAATACTCTTTCCAAATGTTTAAATAACTAAATCATTCCACTTAATATTGTGTAGTTTATTATAACATCAAGAATTTTTTAACTTCTGCAGTAGATTTAAAGCATATTCACAAAAAATGACTGGAATGATTCAAGGTTCATATTCCAGTTATTATGTTTCCATTAGAATAACTTGTAAACCAATGTATTTAATAGGTCTGCCAAACAGTACAAAAAAATGTGTATTTTATTAACTCATGGAAAAGAGGTAAAATGGAAATCAAGACAGCATGCACTATGATGATTTACATTCCTAACTTAATAAAGTCCAAAATAATTAGCATAGAAGGGCCAGCAAGATGGCTCAGTGGATAAGGGTGCTTGCCACCAAGCCTGGTGACTTGAATGTGATCCCCAAGGTCCACAGAGTAGAATGAGAGAATCAACTCCCACATGTTATCCTCACAGTCACACTTGCATCATGGTGTGTGTGCACCCCTACACATGCACACATACAGCATAAATAAACATAAGACAGTAATTAGCATAGATGATATTATATCTGTTTCACAGATCAAAGATCAGAGATTCATTCAGTCATGGTGAGTAGTTTCCCCAGGTTTACAGAGTTATTAAGTGTGGTGGACTCAGATGACAAACCCATGCCCAAGTGTTTTCATCATCTACTTCCACTTTTACATGTCTCTACATTTATTTTTGTGTTTGTGTATATGTCTGCGTATGTGTGGGCACTCACATGCCACATCACATGTGCTGTGGTCAGAGGACGACTTGCAGGATTCGTTTCTCTCCTTCTATCACGTGGGTCTTGGGGATTGAACTCAGATGATGTTCAGGCTTGGCAGCAAGTTCTTTTCCCAGCTGAGCCATCTCGCCAGCCCAATCATCACCTACTTCTGTTTTCCAATTCTACTTTGTCCATTTGGTTTTCTAGAACCCACTTAGTGGCTTTTTCCAAGTTATCTCAAAACTTGCTAGACTGAAACCTTCTGGCTTCCCTCTAATTGAGTCTTGGAATTTCTGTGGGTTCAGGAATGTTCCAGTGCATTCCCTGGGCAGTTCTGCCCTGAGCATAAAAGTAGCATAGAAACAGACGTTGGCCTCCAGTTACACTGTATGACTCTATTCCACGTTTCACATCAGCCTTTTGTCTACAACCCTAGGAGTCTTCTTTGGATGTCGGCTGCTACCATTATAGTCATGGGCAGTTTGAGACATCACTGAGATCCTACTGAAATGACAAAGGAGAAACTCCAGGACATGGCTATGCTGACTCAAGCATCTCTGTACCTTGGTGTGAAAGGAGACATCTTAACTTTGTATATGTTGCATATCAGTCCTGTTTGGAAGGAAGGGTCTGTGGGCTGATTTATATGAGATACATTCCTTCTTTTTCTGGCTTGACATGTGCCATATGAGATGCCAGAGTCTATCGTAGCCTCTGTGGCTGCTAAGAAACCTCTACCCTTGGTCTCTTTTCTCTATTGGCACTACAGTATTTTACGTCTGGTGTCTGTTGCTTATACTTAGTGGGATTTTCCCAATTGGCAATGTAACTGATGCGCCATCTTCCCAATGCATTGTAGACCAAGCACCAGGAAGGAAATGCCAGGCTAGAGTCTTTCAGTGAAGCCAGACTCAGTGAAACAGCATGCTCCTGAAGTCTTCCTAACATGAAGAAAAAGTCATCGTATTGTGTTTATTTATTTGCTTATAATGTGGCTGGGAACCTGGTGCTTCTCCTGGGCATTGTTTACAACACACCATTGAAAAGAGGGCTTAGAATTCACAGTGGTCGTTCTCTTGACCTGCGACAGGGAGGGTGATACTTGATAGTCTGGACATATCAAGCAAGAGAGGGCTGGATCAAGACTTTAGTCTTTCCCTGGATAGCATGGTCTCCACTGGAATAAACTCTCTTAGAATCCAAAGACCTGGGTTCTTTCTAAGAGACAAAGCAAGTACTCTTACGTTCATCCACATTAGAGGGAAAAGAAAAATCTAAAAACCATCCTTGCTTTTTCAGCTTTGGGAGTTAACATTGGCATCTTTTGCTAGTGTATATGGTAGATTTAGCTTCACTAGGTGTCTACATCAGTCTTGTAAGGGAAAAACATTGTTGAGACTTACTGCGAGTTAATAATGTTGATTAGGCAAGCTTAAATTGGATGATATAGAGATGTCACAGGATAGAATGGAGTAAATATATAATCCCTGGGGAGCTGTATTGTTGAAGATTAATGCGTAGTTATTTTATTGTGTAATTTTTAATTTTTTAAATATTCATTTTTACTGTTAATTATGTGTAAGCATGTGTGTCTCTGTGGTGGTATGCGCATGTGAGTGTAGTTATACTCAGAGGCCAGAAAAAGATGTCAGATCCCCTGGATCTGGAGTTATAAGCAGCTGTGAATCACTAGGGACGAAACTCAGGTCCTCTGTAAGAACAAGTATGTGCTTGTAACCACTGAGCTATCTCTCCAGATCCATGAGCAGTCACTCGGAAATCAAAGGCTGGTGGGAGCAGCTCCTTGTGTGATGGTAGATAGGTCTACCCAGGGCGACAATTCAGAAAACAGAAAGAGGGAGGGAGGAAGGGAGGGAGGGAGGGAGGGAGGGAGGGAGGGAGGGAGAGAGAGAGAGAGAGAGAGAGAGAGAGAGAGAGAGAGAGAGAACAGAACCAAGGGAGAACAGAACCTTCAGAGTCCTGCCTCCAGGAACCCACTTCTACCAGCCAAGTCACACCTCCTATAGGCTCCATAGATTTCAAAACAATGCCATAAACTGTGGACTAAGCATTCCAAACATTAGCCTGTGGGGAGACATTTCAAATTCAAACCATAATGCCACCTAGCAGCGAGCCTCAGCTTACACAGTGAGTGTGAGAGTTACCTTATAAAAACAATGAGTTAATGGGATGAATGTTAATGTTAATGTTAAATTCTGGACTTTTTCACACAGTAGCTTGAAAGGATGGTGGATTTGTTGTGTTCCTTCCCTATGCCATAGAGGGCCCAGAAAGACCTTTCTTAGAAAGCTGAGCGAGTGCTGTTGTCTTCCTGGGAAGATGAATGCCTGGCAGTTCCATGACCCCAACGGCAAATGGATGTTGCAACTGGAATACACCTGGAGGGTCTAATCAAAGACTTCTGTTGCCCAGAAAAATGGCAGTCTTGACTCCTCTAACATGAAGGGGCCTTTCTTGAAAATGTGCTCCAGAGCCTCTACAGTTCAATCATGATACAAAGAGGGCCGAGGCAGATGCAGCCGGATGTTAGAACAGATCCCCCACATTCTGCCTGCTCCACATCACCACAGACTACAACTTGACTTTAACAAGATGACTTTACTCTTAGCATGTTTTCCCACCCATTTTTGCCCATAGTACTTCTAAATGGCTGTCTTTCTGTTCAAATTGTGCAAAGAAAAAAAAAAAAGACAAATCAGCTAGCTAAAATTCATATGGCATTTAATTCAACCTAAGCTTATAAATGCAGGAAGAAAGGAAGCCTCTACCTTGGGCAGGATGGGGAGCTGCTGTCCTTGCTCTGAGTGTGTCTCCTTGCATATTAAAAGAGGTAGGTGTCATATCGTTAGTTCTAATGTGCATCCAACATTGGGCGTTATAGTAATCTTGCTTAGTTGCAAGGTCTGTATTTCCTTGCTTTGATTGTCTTAAGCTTGTTTCTGAGTAGTGAGTGGTTCATGTAAGCTCTCATTTGATTTGCTTTGCTTTGGTTTTTGCAGCACTGAGGATCAAACCCAGGGTCTTGCATGTGCGAGGCGAGTGCACTACCACTGAGAAGCCCGTCCTTTCGTTTTTTATTTTGAGACAGGGCCTCACTAGGGTGATGAGGCTGATCTTGAACTTGCCATCCTCCTGCTTCAGCCTCTCAAGCCAAGTTTAGATGACAGAATCTGTTTGATTTGGCATCTTTATTTGCATATTGTGACTTATTGTAAATAATGGAAGCAAAAAGCCTAAAACAAACAAACAAAAACTGTGGCTGCTGAAAGCATTGAGCTTAGTAGATATAGAAACTCCACTAGCATTTTATGAACTCTGTCATTAGAGGGAGTAGAAGGAAAGGAAGGGGCAGGGAGGGATGCTTTAGAGATTTTGCTTTGCCCTCTCCAGTGCCCCCTTTTCTCTGCCTCTCTGCGTTGCCTTGACCCTTCCCTGCCCGCTCTCAGAACAGATCCCACAGGATGGCTCAGAAGCTGGAAGGAGAGGAAGAGTGAGGTGCAGGGCCATTCTTTCCCTGTTATCTAATGGACTGGAGGCAGAAGGAGACTACTGGCAGCCTCCCTTTTGTATTTCTAAAATTGCATCAGAGAGCTGGGTGGTGGGTGGTGGGTGGTAGTGTGTTTGTCTAGGCCTGGAGTTTGATCCCCAGCACTGAAAAATGGCAATACAATTCAGAAACCTGAATAAAATAGTATCAGAGGAACTTCTAAACTGCACCAGGGATCCTGAAGCCTTTGTACTTAAAGAAATTTTCTGTGTTTAAAGACAACAAAATCCAACAATTAAAAATTAAAAAGGAGTTCTTAATCTGCCCCAAGGACAGTAAAAAGAAAACTTGACCAGTGGAAACACATTCTGGTTTGCCAGGTGTATGCCTGAAAGTGTGGGAGAAAATGGTCTTTGTAAAAGTCATGGTGTTTTTCAAAGATGGCGGTGCAGTCATAGAGGATGAGGCATGCAACTCCGTTAAGCAGTGTGAGCAAAGCACAGGTTTCTGTGTTAAGAAAACCAGGAAATTCAGTACTGTTTCCTTGTTACACAGATATCCCGCAGGGATACTTGTTTTTTTTTTTTTCTTCTCTCATTTTCATGTTCTTTCTTTCAAAGAAGAATATTAGAAAATCAACCTCATCCCAGACAAACAAAGGTTTTCATTTTTCTCTTGTTTCCTTGTGGTCTAATGTTTAAGAGTAAAGGCAACGTTTCAGCAGAGAAATGCAGAGAAGGGGAAGGAGAAATCAATAAAGTTATTCTGTGGCTTTTCCCGGGAGAGAGCCGTGTTAATCGAGGATGGCTTGCTAGGCTATATATCAAGTCCAAGGAGAGTGCGGCGGCTGATCTCCAAACAGATTTCCTAGGTGGACGGGAAGAGGGGGAGGGGGAGACAGGCATATCTAGCGTATGTATAAATAATGATGTAGTCCCATACATAGATACATACATACATGGTCATAAATATATATGCACATAGTTATATAATATACGTAGTATATATATTATAGTATATATATGCACATAGTTATATAATATACATAGTATATATTATAGCATATATATGCACATAGTTATATAATATACATAGTATATATTATAGCATATATATGCACATAGTTAGATAATATACATAGTATATATATTAAAGTATATATATGCACATTTTTTTTTAATTTTACAATGATAGTGGACTCATGAGCATGCATTTTAAAGTACCAGTGGAGGTGATGTCGTGGGCAAGGGAGATGAGTAAGAACAAAGTATAATGACATGTCTATGAAAATACTGCAACAAAACCTATCCCTTTGTATGCTAACTTTAAAAATAATAAAAAATCAAAGTATCAATACATTTTAAGTATATAAGCACATATGTGCACACTTTAAAATTAAATTAAGAGCAATTATCTTAGGTAATTAGGAATGTTAGATTAAAAACTCCTGTGATAAAATTTCATATAGTGACCGGGGATTATTTTGCATTTCTGAGTTTTATAAAAAATTTTTAGCTCCTAAAGAAGGGAATTGACAGACAGAATGGGGGGGGGGGAGCTGGAATGAAGGGCAAGGGTCCCTGAGCCAGGGCCACTCGCAGTGTCTGGCCGCGGGGGATTTTCTAGGAAGGTTGTGTGCGTCAGGGCTGTGCTTGCTTTCTATAGCAGTTGACATAAGCAGCACTGTGAGCAGGTGTGACTTCCGCTGAGATCATGCCGATGAACTTGGGTCAGGACCGCCCATTCACAGGGGGCAGTGGTGGTGTGCTCCCATGGAGCACTGCTCTTCCCTTCATTGACAAATGCAGGCAGCGTGCTTAGATGGGAGTCAGGCTGACAACGGGTGTGTGAGGCCAGACTTCATCCTCACAGCACGTTTTTGATTAGTCAGCTGTTCTTTCTAGGCTTCAACTTTATAAATGACAAATAATGCTTGTACTTTCTTAGCAAGCTATTTTTTTTTGTACTGCCTATGAATCTTGTCAAGATGGGTTTTTTGGGTTCCACTCAAATATCAGGAGATTTTATAGACAGCCAAGCTGTGGTCCCTTCTCACCACCCCATCTGCTATGACGAATCCCACCATACTGAGAATCTGAACATCTTTCTCCTCTTGGTTAGTATATTAAGACCCTAAATTGTTTTTAATATCAGATAATATGATTTATTTATTTATTTATTTATTTATTTATTTATTTATTTATTTATTCTGTGTGTGTCGAGTGTGTACACATGTGTGTTCAGGTGCATGTGTGCTTCTGTGCACACATGTGGAACTGGGTGAAGGATGCTGAGTGTGTTTCTCTGTTCTCTGCATTATTCCCTTGAGACAGGGTCTCTCACTGAACTTAAAGCCCACCATTTCCGATAGGTTGGGAAGCCACAATGCTCCTGAGATCTACCTGTCTCAGTCTCCAACTCCTTCCTGCCCCATCTCTGGAGTTAAAAGCACACAGGCAGCCAAGTCCAGCATTTCCAGAGGTGCTGGGAACTCAGGTTCCCATGCCTGTGCAGCAGACACTCTTACCCACTGAGCCATGTCTCCGTTCCTCTGGTTTTAAAATACAAATCCCATCCACATCATAGCTGTTCAGAAAATGCCCTTGTAAGAAGAGAACACAGACAGAGGGATGATACAATCCTGAAGTTGTCCTGAAGGATGGAGTTTGTCTAGTTCAATTCTCTCATTTGATGGTTGCTGGGGGTTGCTCATGATCTTAGAGGTGAGATGTCTTATCCAAGGTCACATGACACACTGAGCAGAGAACTCATATCTCTTAGATTTCAGTTCTTCATTTCTTCCACTGGGTCATGTGTCTTGGGACCACTAGAGACCAAAATAGAACCAGAAGTTGAAGCAAGCAGATCAGACAAGGATACGTTAGCCTTCGGTTTTCCCCAGCGCCAGACTCCAAGTGCACAAAGCTCAGCAGACCAGATTTTGGCATCTTCATAGAAGAAGGAAGATTCATGCTTGCTGAAGCTCCTTGCCCTTTTGGAGATGAGTCCCCATCTAGATCTAACTGAACCCCCACTTTTCGTTGTTTATCTTGGAAAGGGTTGCACTTCATCTTGCAGCTGACAATGTATCTGTAAATTCACGTAATTGTAACACTTGCTGAGAATTGAGTGTGATCTGTCCTGGTGTCACATACCCTGCTTAAGATGGACTCAGAGCGCAGAGAAGACTTCAAGGAAGGAGAGACTGAGGTCACAGAGGAGTGGGGGGAAGACTCGGAAGCTCTTGTTGTAATTCCTGTTTCTCTCTCTGCTCCGTCCTAAGCAGGAGAGAGAAGCTTATATTGTAGGTGAGTGTCTTCCAGGGTAATCTCTACCTGTTTCCAAAAGAAGAGACATCCTAGGTAGGGTTCTGGCAGCTCTCCTTGAGGAGCCCATTCCCACACTTGGATATGTCTTACTTCAGATGAATCAGTGAACCCCACACCCATGCTTCCGGGTTTCTCTTACTTTCTCCAGAGGGCCTCTCTTTCTCTTAACCTTGGTGCTTCATCCCATGTCAAATATGTTCATTAGGTGGGGAGGATCTCGGAGGAGATGGCGGGGGAAGAATGTGATGAAACTATATGGTATGAAGAATTATTTTAAAATGAATAAATAAATTTACAAGTCCATAAGAACTCAGCTCTGTTTCATGAAAACAATCTGCAGAATTCTTCCCCTACCTCCATACCCTCCACCCAGTCTGTATATACCACAGCAGTTCTTCATGAGTCTGTTGAACAAAATGGACTTTCCTGGCATTTTTATGAGTTCTTACCACACAGTGGAAAGCAAGTCATCTGAGCACAGACATATATGTGCACGTAGATTGGGGGGGGGGTGGATTATCAGTCACTGATTATCCTTTTTTCTTGTTTATCTTTCAAGTCCAATTTTCCAGTTACTTTGTCTTTAAAGCTATTGGTGGGCAGAACCCTGGAAGCATCCAACTTACTGCTAACGTTCTAAAGAGAATCTAAGCGCCGGCAGACCTACCTATTTTGTGTTCAAAGTACTTGAGTCCTTCATTACCTTCTCCCCGACCCCTCTCTTTTTCATAAATTTTGAGATATAGATTTGAGGTAATTGAGATCATGACTGGAAAGGAAAATGATCAATTATAGACTACTTGTCTGGGTGGGAAATAGTGCCACATGCCTATAATCCCAGTCGGCGGGAGCCTTAGACAGGAGAAGTGCAAGTCCAATGCTAACTTGCTTGCCTGGGCTGTACATCAAGTTCCGGCTAGCTTGGACTGCATTGAAAGATCTGATCTTTCTAACAAACATACAAACAACCAAACAACCAACAAACACCCCCCCCCCCCCAGAATTAAAATCAAAATAACAATTTAAGAGAGCTAATCTGTATTTAATCAACTGACTGGTCAGTATTTCTTCCGAACTTTATAACTCTGGATTTTGCCAACATCCCAGAAGAGTGCAGAATTAAAAAAAAAAAAATCACCTATAAAATTCTTATTGGAAGGCCAGCACAGTGCTATACCTCAGCAGGACCAAAAGTTACCATGTCATGTCCTCATTCCACACACACAAGAATCCTCCTGAGGTGCCGGGGAGCTGTCTCAGTTGCTGTGGTGCTTGTTGCATGAGCAGGAAGACCTAAGTTCAGATCCCCAGGACTTACATCAAAATGCTGGGTATGGCTGTGAACACCTGTGATCCCAGCATCCTGGGAGTCAGGGGAGGGATGTAGAGATGAAACAATCACTCAGGATTCGCTGTTGGGGAAGCTTAGCTGAAAGCTGCTGAGCTTCGAGCTCAGTAAGGGACCCTGTCTCAAGGGAATGAGTGTAAAAGTGATAGAGCAGGACACTAATGCTCTTCTCTGGCCTACACACACACACACACACACACATACACACACACACACACACACACACCAGCTAAGCTTATAGACTCACAGACCTGACTAAGCTGTCCAGACTTGGGATAGGTGATCACACTATCACAGCCAGTCTTTTAAGAGTTGAGAATGAAAACAAAGAGAAGAAAAGGAATGAGTTCACCTTCGATAGATTTTGGAGAATGTGGGGTTTACCATGTGCTGGAGCAGAGTCCAACCTCCAAGGAGGTCAAAGCGTTGGACCCCAGAAAACAACCCTGGCTCCTGTGACACTGTTCTCTTTGGTATTCATGTCCTTGCTATGTATAGCAGAGAGAGAGACTCCTTGAGACGTGTCGAATGTGCCAAATTTAAAATCTCAGAGGTAGCACTTTCTGCCTTTAAAATATTCCTCAGCTTCTCCCCTGAGTGCTTCCCATTCATCTCTTGCCATTTGAATCTCGGTAGGAATTCTGAGTCTGCCACAGCACCTTGGACCCAAGAATGTATCTCAAATTATGCTTCTGTATTCTTTTAATTTTTTTTTTAAAAATTCTGCATGCTCAGCACTTTGGAGACTCATCTATTTTACAAATGCTTGAGTAAATTTAATTGTGTCTTGTTGAAAGCTCTTCCTTGCCACACCATCATTCATTAATAACAGGGGGAACGAAGATGCTCGGGTGTGATTATTATTAAAGACACCTTGGATTCATGCAAGTCTACTCTTTGAATAAATTTGGGGCAACTTGTACATACTAGCTCACAAAAGCTGGGGTGAGACCTGGGTTTGACGGTCAGTGTTCTTACAACCCTATTGAGAAAAGCACTTAGTCATTAATTGTCTGGGTTCCTGCCAATGAGACAGGAGTGACATGGAGACATTCGCTTCCATCCCTGCCTATCCTACACTGTTAGGATGTAAATGGCTGAAAAGGAAGAACAGGATACTTGCAAAGGCTGGACAATATGAAAAGTATGTACATGAGGAAGTTAGCATGTATGTTGGGTGTATGTATGGGGGGGTGCATTTGCTCCTGCATGCATATGTGGAGACCAGAGGTAAGCCCCAGGTATTGTCCTCTGTCCGTCTGCAAGTTTTTTTTGTTTTTTTTTTTTTTTTTTTTGAGGAAAGATCTCTTACTAACCCTGAACTCTTTCTGCTGCACTATCTGGACAGCCAGCGACTCAAATCCACCTGTTTCCTCCCTCACCCTGCAGTTATACAGCCACACATCACATCACATCATTATGTAAGTGCTGGATCCAAACTCGGGTCCTCATTCTTCCCTCCCCACTCCACCCCAATCCATCTCCTCAGCCTCTACCTTGACTCTTTGGAATATGAACGGCTGCTGTGAAACACAGTGTTGAGAATTTGACTGGAAACTGTGAAGAACAGTCATGGTCCAACCTCTCCCTCTTGATGGGTCATAGACCTTCCTCTTTCCCTGCCTCTGTTGAAAAGTGCTTAGAAAGCCAAGGATGAGGGCTACCATAAAGGGGCCAGTTTTCTAAGGAGCATTAATTTAGTCAGTCAGAGTTCCCGCTAGGAACCACATCCACCCTAAGCTTGATCTGAGATGTGAATGCTCTTGGCTTCCCCAGCCTTCCCCTTCCTCTTATCTCTTTTTTTTTTTTTCTCCCAATGCCCAGACTGCGTGTGGCAATTTCAAAAGTATAGGAATGACTCCAGACCAAATCTTTGGCCTGTGTCTTTATTTGGTTATCCTCTCTGGGATCTTGGCCCAGTAATCTCTACCTTCCAAAGCCTCAGGGATGGATCTGCATCTCTTGGCTTGGCAGCTTGAACCTAATGACTGAATGAATGGCTGAGAACCTCGGCAGAAATAGAACTTGGCTCCCACACGCTTTGGCCAAGGATAGTGGGTTTTATATCACACATCATCCTCTTGGTGTACAGGTAATAGGCATCCAACTTTGGGAGGACACTCTCTTTTCTCTCCTCATTATCCTGGAGATGGTGACCTTTCCCTCTCACCTTCCTTGTCTAAGTGGGTCTCACTGGAGCCCAGTGCAATCCACAAACCAGTTGTACATTACTTCCCAGAAGCTGCAGGCTCCAATGGTGCCATCCCAGAAGCAGCGGGCCTTCTGTGGGATAGCAACCCCACCCACTGAGGTGGAAGGGGGGGGGGGGGGGAACAGAATCATTTTCTAAATACATAGCACAAATACTATGACGTGTATATACTGGAGGATTATTGATTTTTCCCAATACTCAGTACGTTGGTTTTTCAGTCTTTGTGCCAAAATACCAGAGCGGGGGAAACATTTTAAAGGAGGAAATATTGGCTCAAGAGTTCAGAGGTTTTGGTTTCTGGCCCTTTTGTGCTGGGGTAGAACCTCATGACAAAGAAGATGTGTCAGAGTAAAGCTGCTCAGCTCTCAAACTGGGACAGATAGGAAGGGACAAGGGACATGGTCTACTCTTCAAACACCCCCCCAACACACACACATACATGCATGCACACACCATGACTTACTTCCTCTATCCAGCCCCACCTCCTAATAAGCCATTCAGTCTATGGATTTCTCGATAAGTTAATCCCTTGATGTGGAAAGCATGACCAATCATCACTCGACAGCACCATTGACTGGGGACCACGTCTTCAATACACACACCTTTTAGGAGGACACCTTTTATTAAACCATAACACACAAAAGAAATTCAAATTTTCCTTATGAAGAAAAACATCCAATTTTTCAGCCTTGACACACCTAACCTGACACTTGGAACTGATGTATGGTTTTGAGTGTAAAATGACAGGCCATAAGTACGCTTGAGCCACATGCAACCTGTGCCACATACAACCTGTGCCACGTGCCGCTCCCTCTCGGCTCATTCTCATTGCTTAAGGAAAATGGCTCTGCTGACCATGCAGTATGTAAATGCATTCCTGTTCTTCATCTTTCTGTGAAGAGCGGTCAGTTCCTGGGGGACTCCTGTCCTGCTGGAAGGATTTGCGCAGTCTACATTGTGAGTGCCTTTGGGATAGAATGACTGTGGCATCCCCCTAGCTCTCACTTGAGGAGGCTCACCAGCAGCCCAAAGGATACAACTTTACAAACTGTGTTGTGGATTGATAGCAGGACAATTTTCCCAGTCAGTTGAAGATAGCAGCATACTTGTAACCAAATTCAATGGCGTCAGAATGCTCAATATGATAGATAAGGACAGATGAGCACCATCCTAGTCACACACACACACCCCCCCCCCCACATACACCTCTGTTCAGAGGCAGACAATGTGGGATGACAAACAGACCAGATCCACCCCACTGCTCAGCAACACCTGTTAACCATGTTTTCCAGTCCATTTTCACCTCTTCTCTTGCCTGCCATGGTCGTCTGTGCACTTGACCCCAGGCCTCATCACGTCTTTTCAGACAGCTATCAGAGAGAAGATATTCCTTTCCAAGAAACAAAAATAAAAGAGCCTATGGTGATATTTTCTTTTGTACCAAAATGTTATATGTTAATAAATAAAGTTGCCTAGGGGTCAGAGCTATTAGCAAGCCATAGCCAGAGTCTGGCGTGGTGGCGCACACCTTTAATCCCAGAACTCGGCAGGCAGAGCTAGATAGATCTCTGTGTGTTCAAGGATATAGCTAGTATTGGAGACACAGGCTCCAATGTGTGTCTGGAGGTCTGTACAAACTGCAGTGACGAGGCAGTCAGGTGGTTGGGTTTACGACCAATGAGAAGGCAGAACAGAATTCTATTTAAAGACAAACGCACAGGAAATACCTCCCTTTTTCTCGGAGAGGTTGCTTTGGCGAAAGAGGCTAGCCAGCGGCAAGCGGGTAAGGCTCTTAGCTCTGACCTCTTGGGTTTTTCTCTTCACCTTGGCTTTGTGGTTTTTTTTTTAATACGACTACAAGAGCCCACTGGATTCAGAGGGAAAGTGGTAATAGAGGGAGAAAGAACTCCAAGAGGAGACACTGGCAAAGAACCAAGAGGAGGTTTTGAGGCTGTACCTAAGGGACCTCAAACATGTATTCTCCATCAAGGTCTGAGTCAGCAAGCCATACTAACCTGATAATGTCTCCACTGCCTGGATTTGTTTTTTTCTGGGAATTTTGGTTTTTCTCTGTCACTGTGCTCTGTACTAGTAGATGAGTTTAAGTGAAAAATACGTGAAACCCTTTGTTTTGTTTTAAGACCAGAATAGAATTTAGCCTGCAAAGATAGCAATTACAGTACTTAAAATATTCTTTCCTTAGGCAAAATAAGGAATTGTCTAATCTCTCCTCAGAGTACACATTATGAAACCCTGGAGACGTTCAGGCCAGATGGCCATGAAACACTTGGAGTGTCTACTGCAGACCTGGACTCCAGCACACACTCTTGCAGAAGCCCTTTGCCTCCTCACATGCAGCCAGAATATTCCTTCACTGCCACATCACCCTGCACAAGTTATCACTTGAAAAGACCTCCTAAGCCACGCTGCAGTGGTTTCACACAAGAAACCACATGGCCTCAGAACTTGTAGAAGGAATTATGAATGTGACTCCACATGGGGCATTGGCCAGAGTATAGTCCTTAAAAATTCAGGCTGAGACTCACCATTTCTTACATGATAGTTTTGTATGGTAGCTTGATAAGTTTTTTTTTTCCTAAAGGTTATTTTAAACAAGAACCCCATTCTTTCAAAAAAACAAAACAAAACAAAACAAAACAAAACAAAACAAAACAAAAAAAACCATGACATGGACTGACAAGGTGGCTCAGTGGTTAGAGGTGTTTGCTGGCAAGCCTGATGAGCTTCATTCAATTCCTAGAACCTACAGGGTAGAAGGATACAGTTGACCCTTTCAAGATGTCCTCTGACATCAACTTATGTGCTCTGGAATATGCCCTACTCCACAGTAAATAATAAATGTAAAAAAAAAAAAGTGAAGCTTCAATACAAGCCATACTAACACAAAAGTATATTCAAAACCTTTTGATGTACTCCTGTTACATCTAGGTGTTATGCCCTTCCCTGGGGGCACATCAGGAACTTGTCACAGCCTTTTCCTTCATGGCCCTAGAGTTCAAACATGGAGACAGCAGGGTGGAGAGGTCATTGCCTATCTCCCAGCTCCAAGGATGACACGGCCCAACACAATGCCTGGCACATTCTTAAGTACAAGACAAGAATGAATTGGATAAAAATCATCGAAAATAGAAACACTGCTCGAATGGAGTAAAGTGGAAATACACAGGAGAGACCAAGGGAGTCTGAGGAGATCGATCACAAAGATTGATTACACTAACACAGGACAAAAGGCTGTAACAATTGCAAAGGCAAAATTGTATGTAAGCAAATGTACGTGGTTCAAATCCTAGCACTGGCCCCCACTCTCTGGGCAGAGCTGCCTATTCTGAACCCTATTCTCTACATCTAGAAACCACTCACAACGTCTTTAAAAGGCAAGGACTGAGATATAAGCTTTCTGCATCTGGAATGTCGAAGTCCCGCAGTGATCGCTGTTAGAACAAACACAGAAAGAAGATTGCAATAGGCAAGTGTCAGTACCTAAGTAGTAAGAGTAGGCAGGGACCGCACGATTGCCAGGCTCGTGACCTCTTGGAGATACAGAGGGGTGCCATTCTAGTCTTAGCCCCCAAGCCAGGACAGAAGTAGGGAGAGGTGGTGAATTAAAGAAGCTTGCCTTCTATTCCATCCCATCCCAGAGGCTGCTGTGGCTCACTGTTGGCCCTCCCTACCTGTCCACAGAAAGGCAAATCCTTGACCAGAGTCATCCGATGGAAGGGGACTGTGGTAAAACTGTTCACTGTAGATGTTTGATTCTCACTCTCTCTCCTTCCCTCCTTCCCTCCTTCCCTCCTTCCCTCCCTCTCCCTCTCCTTGTCCCCCTCCCTCTCTGTGATCTGTATGTTCTTGTCACAGTTAACTCTCTCCACTCATTTGCCTGCGGGCCTTTCCTACTGCATTCTTATAGTTAGGACACTTTTCTCTAATTGTATCTCAGTCTGTATCTCTCTGTATGTGTCCCCACCCCTCCCCTAACACACATACACACACACACACACACACACACACACGCACGCACGCACGCACACACACACACACACGCACGCACGCACGCACACACACACACACACACACACACCTGTTCTCTGATCGCTCCAGCTCTTTTTAGGTAAGCTTTTAGGAAATGCCCTGGGTTGCTTTGGCTTGTCTGAGATGCTTTAGTACAAGGAGGAGCAAAGGGGAAATACTAGCTCTGGCTTCAGGCTCCTCCCTTATGTGAGGCAGAAAAAAAAAAAAAAAAAAAGAAAGTTAAACAAGAGTGAGAGAGGCCAAAGAAAGGAGGTAGTGATGCTCAGACATGCAAGAAACTGCAGAGGAGATCACATTTTTGTATTTGAAAGGATCACATTTGGGGGAAGTAGGAACCGGAGGTGTTGAAGATTAAGATTATGGGAGGCAAAACAATTGATTGGGTCTTTGAAATCTTGCCAAGAACCCAGAACCAGGACTAGTGGCAGAGGGACTAGCCAGGTAGGACAATTAAAATGGAAATCTGGCTCCCTGCAGCATAGGGTGGAGCAGGGTTACAGAATCTATTGCAGGGGGGAGGTGGGGCCAAGTCTGGCACAGTCTGTGGGTTTGAAAGGAGCTGGGCGGGTTGGAGAATGCCAGTTAGCCTTTGTAGTTCTGAGCTCAGAGAGGGGGTGACAAGCACTGGGCTTCGGGTCACAAGACTGGCTTGGATGGCTTTTGGAGAAATTTCCTCTCAGCTCTTCAAATGTATTTACCCCAAAGTTAGCCTCCAATCAGAGCCTCAACATGTGTCCTGGGAGCGTTGGCCAGTGAAGATTTCGGCAGTGGTACCTGTTGGCCGGAGGATGGGGTCGACTCTCTTCCCAGTTCCCTAGAAGCATCCACTGCATGGAATACAACATCTTTGCATATTTTTTCACCCTTCCCACATAATTGCGTCTCCCAGATCTCTAGGGTTGATTCCCAGGTTGATCTTTTTGAAAGAGAAAGTGTGGGGATCCTACGTGAAGATGTGGACTCCAGAGGTCTCTGTCTGCCCTGCCTCTGCTAGACCCAGACAACAGACTCAATGTGATGGCCATTCACAGAGAAAGTAGTAAGTTTTCATTTTTGCTATTCTTGTTTATTATTTTCAAGGCTTAGTTAATCTCCAGGATCAGGGTCCCCAAAGCATGCTTGCACTCTCTGTCTCTGTCTCACTCTGTCTCTCTGTCTTTTTGTCTCTCTCTCCTCCTGTCCCCCCCCCCCCCTTCTTTTTTCTTCTCAGGAAAAATAAATAGTACCCTTCTCATCTTAGGAATGACATATAAAAGCAATAAACTGCTTCCTCACTGTTCTTATTCTGGGCTAAAGATATCTGAGGTTGGTCTATATGTGCCTATCCTCAAGACAGTAATATTTTAAAATGCATTTGCATCAGCTTACATGATGCATACAGAAGTTCTTCTCCACAATAAACACTATATAACCAATGTCATTATGCTGACTTTATCCCAGAACTTGCACAGATGTCATCTTTGAGGGATTTCTGGATGTATTTGTGCTCCCTCAAAGGAGGGTGATAGGAAGAATTTAGAAGGAGGGTGTGGTCCATCTGATTCAGCTCCCTTCAGGCTTGTGGCTCCTCCCTCTCCCCACCTCTCAGCCCAGCTCCTCAGACCTAACCTGAGTCAGCTGTCTACCTCTCGTTTCCAGCTGGGTTAGACTGTCAGGCAGTTGACCATTTCCCATGATCACGATCATGATGTCTGTGGTCCCTGCATCACTATCAGACCAAGGCATAGGCTGAACAATAGCATCTACTCCCCCAGCTTCTCTCAGCCAAAGATAACATAGCCAAAGTCCCAATAACAGTATTAATATTGTATTTAGAAGCTCTCTGGTTCGTCTCACCTTCTGAGAGTCGCACAGACATTGACTAATTAATCTTCACTACACTCTGTACATTAGAGGTAAATATTCTGAACCATGATGGAAGACATGTATGTATATGCTGAGGACAGTAAAACAGTTACTTATTTATCATGGTTCACTTGACAGAGTAACTGGTATTTTTAAAACACCCATCATAGATACAATAATTAGAGATATGCTTTTGTTAACAAAGTCACTACCCACTTCTAGCGTACCCTTGGGTACTAAATAATTACCCACTTTGTGTGGTTATCTAGCTCACTAATTACCCACAGAAATTGGGGTCAGGTGTTAACTGCTTCAAATAAGTATCCTCCAAAGACCTCACTGAGTTGTATGGAGCAAATGATGTGTTCCTTAGCCTAACTTTCACAAGTCACACATTTGTGTATCTTTGTAAGCAGAGTGAGCACAGACAAGGACAGATTAGCTTAGTGTGTGGAAGTCATGCTAAACTGTTACTGCAGATCAGAGGGGTTAGGAGAATTCCATTCTCCACCTATCTCTCCTTTTGGGTTGGGTACAGTGGTCTGTTCTCGGTCCTTCATATATGCAAGTACACTGAGACCATCAATGACTCTCCTTAGGAATGATTCATCTTGGCGTTACAGGGAGGCACCCAATGAGTCAAAGATTTTTTTTGACAGCTCCACCCTTTTTGATTATTTTAGCATCTCTCTCTCTCTCTCTCTCTCTCTCTCTCTCTCTCTCTCTCTCTCCATCAGTCTAGTGCAAACACTCTATTAGCCAAATCTGAAAAAAGATTCTGACCCAGTCACCAACTCCGGGCACACGCCTTCCTCCTTCCCAGTCATGACAATTAAAAAAAAATGTATTAAAGATACTCCAACATT
>CABHPP010148462.1:6045-41247 GCA_902168425.1 Peromyscus attwateri
GCTGGCCTCGAACTCACAGAGATCCGCCTGTCTCTGCCTCCCGAGTGCTGGTATTAAAGGCGTGCGCCACCACCGCCCGGCGTCTAGATGGCTTCTTGAACAACTTGAGCTTTTGGGTGTGGTACGGGGCAGCTCAGAACAGTCATGAAATAACTTCATCCACTATTCTCCAACAGGGTTTTCCAGTTAGGACACAACTGACATTGGAGGTCAGAGACTTCTTGTTACGTGGCCCATGCAGTGAGAAAGACACTCAGCAACAATAGTAGCCTCCAGCCATTAGACGCCAGTCGTGACAGCCGTCTCTCCCTCCACTCTACCGTCTGTGTGTGTGCGTGTGTGGACGCTTACATGCACGTATGTGGAGTCCAGGTGCCATTCATCTTGTTTTGGAGACAAGCATGGGACTTGCCAAGTATGCTATGCTAGCTGGACAGAGAGCCCCAGGGAGCTGGATCCACCTGTCTCCACCTCCTGAGAGCTGGGATTCTAAGTGTGGGCCACCATGTCTGGCTTTTATAATGTGGATTCTGGGGATCAAAGTCAGGTCCTTATGCTTGCATGGCAGGCACATTACCAACCGAGCTGCCTCCCCAGCCCCTTCCCCACCCTTCTGTTTTGCTAACTGATAACGAGTCTGGGGTGATCTGGGGGCCAAGTCACCCCTGAGTAAGGGCAAGTGCTAAAGACATTCACAATCTGAAGTGTTGGGCATCTCCTGCACAGCAGGGTGACTGTCCCTTTTAGAAATACAGATGGTACCGCTCTCTAGGGTTCATCGTATGAGTCTCTGGACCAGGCTGGGAGGTGGCAGCCACAGGATGAGTGAGGAAGCCCACATCACCAGTGAAGATAACAGAGGTTAGGTCTGGGCTGCCTTGACCTGCGTGCCTGAGAATGAGAACAGAAAGGTCCCTAAGATAGACAGGTCCCTTCCTAGAGAGGGTGTTGCTTTTGCAACCACAGG
Organism: Peromyscus attwateri; assembly: GCA_902168425.1. Taxonomy (NCBI): domain Eukaryota; kingdom Metazoa; phylum Chordata; class Mammalia; order Rodentia; family Cricetidae; genus Peromyscus; species Peromyscus attwateri. The sequence continues at coordinate 7,013 of CABHPP010148462.1, forward strand.
ACTCAGGGCAGAAGACAGAAAGCTGGCCATCTTTCCTGTCCATCAGACGGCTGGAGAGCAAGGAAAGAAAGCATTGACTTAGATAACACTAGACATCTGCGCCTTGCCAATTATGGCAGCTGTGGTGGCTTCATCTCCGGGGGAGGGGGAGGTAGGAGTGGCTCACAAATTGTGAACTTAAATCTTGCAGTTGGAGTTCAGATCGCTAGTTCTGAACAATGTTTAGAAGGGCCTGAAAGATAGCCACTAATTAATGAGCAGTCAGACCTGGTTCCTAAGACATTTGAAACAAAACAGGACGGAGCTCTCTGTTCTGTGTACTTCAGGGACTGACGGAGAGCCAAACCGGAACTTGACAGTGAGCAGAGAAACCCATTCCTCTCTTGAGTTCCTGTGAGTCACCAATTCTTCAAGTGAAGGGTCCTGTTTTTAAAGTGTGACTTTTATGTCGAGAAAGAAGAGTATCCTTTGGGGAGCCAAGCATATATGTTCGGGCTGCTCAGGGTACACATGTAACACACACATCTTGCAAATCACGTGGAAAACTGTTCTGTGCCAGCAGTTTCCAAACTTTCCCTCCCTCACACAAACAGTACCTATTACTTTAAACACCCGGGTGTCTAGTAATTGTTCAAAAATGTGTCAGACTACCAGCAATTCAAGTCCTGTCAAAAATAAATCTCCGAGACTCACTTCTTCCAGTCGGTGCCTTGGAAAAAACACGCCCACATGTCAATTACCGGAAGCCTCTGCAATGTTTCTTTGTTCGGAATTTGTGTAAACAGAAGGCGGCTCCTTTTCCTTAACAACTGTTTTCTAAAACCTATATAAATGTTTATGTGAGCCTCTGTGCAACAACACCTAACCGAAGCAATAAAAGCCACCGTGTAGGTAAATACACGGCGCAGTGCTCTGTGTGCCTCTTGGTGATAAATGTTTAAGTGTGAAGGAGCAATGTCTCCACTTGTGAATTATTCTTTCACTTTTTTTTTTCTCCAGAGGCCTGACCCAAAACATTTACATTTTAAATTGTAAATCAAAAGGATCCCCCATCAGAAAGGGCTTACAATCTCTGGCTTAGTTCCCCCTTTATCCAAATGAGGTTGCTTCACAGATAATATCAAAATCACGGATAAATAAATGCATGGGGAATCTGACTTTAAAAAAGAAATCATTTACACAATTGGCAGCTAATTAAGATAGGTTAGTAGGACTTCAATGTGCAATTGTTTTTCCCCTCACTAACCAATACTGGGAGACCCCCAGGAGAAGAGAGTCCTTAGGGAAAATTATGAGGGGCTCTGAGCAATTGCAAGTCAAGTCGTGGAGGCAAGTGTGGGGTTTTCTCAGGTCTTACATTTCCGATATAATAGCACTTTTGCTGAAGGACATTGCAATCATCTGATCACAAAATCAGCTTCGGTGAAGTTTTTCTTGTAAAATCAGAATTTCAACAAGGGAAAACTAACAAACAAACAAACAACAACAACAACAAAAAACAACTAAGCGTGGGTGATCCTCTCCTCTCCCTGGTTCTCAGCTAACCATGTTTACTAAAGAAATAAACACAGCCCTGAGCTGTGGCCAGACGGAGGCTGTGAAGATGTAGGATGAAACCCTAAGTCACACTCTCTTCTGAGGTAAATTAGGATAAGTTAGTGTGCATCAGGCAAGGATTGGTCGATATTTCACTATTAACACAGTGACAACTGCATATTAATAAGAGGTCATTTTCCCCCAAGCGTCTAACTGCCAAACCCACTGGATGAATGGTTTCCTTCCTCTACTGGAATCTCTTTCTGTTTCTTTTCTGCTAATATGGAAACTTGAGCCTTGAGCCATTGTGCACTCAAGTGTGTGTGTGTGTGTGTGTGTGTGTGTGTGTGTGCATGCCCACGCCACATACATGCTCATCAAAGCATCAACCCTTTGCTAGTCAGGATTAGGAAACACCTACTAAAGTTTCCTTCCGGAAATGAGAGATTTTGTTAACCTGTTCCTTTTAGGCTCCCTCCTCCCGCCAAATGTTCTCATCAACTTCTTTGTCACTGGGATTTAAATGCTCATCCTGTTTGGCGGATGGCATTTTTTTCTAGAGAAGTAAAGTACACATTTTCTTTGACTCTCAGGAGAGATATTAAAAGATAAGCCACTAATTGAAGGGGGCAACATACGGGACAGATGGATTTCTAACCGTGTGGCTCCCTTTTCCAGCGGTGGAGGGGTAGAAAGTGCTATAAATCAGACATGGGTCAGCGGTCATCAGTAGGTTCATCCTGTCCATACACATGCTGGCAAACAGTGCACGCTCCCTGTGTAGACCGTTAGCTATCCTAGAGTGAGTGAACTGTGAGATATCACACTTATTCCTCCTGGAGAAGTAACTCTTCATATCCCATGTGGTATGAAGAAATCATGCCCAGTTGAAGGACAGCTACTGAGGATTAATATGGTATTTCACGGAGGATCCTGGGCTTCTCTTTTGTGTGATAGGTCATATCAGAAGAAATAAAGATGCTTCCCTGTTTCTTTTAAACTATCCACATTTGCTTCCTTTTCCTTTCCTTTTGTTGGGTTTTATTCTTGTAAACATTTTTAAGGTTCTTTAGATGTCCACTTTCTAAAGCCAGTTGATGGAGAGGTTGCCCTTTAGCTGCTCAGGGGAAGCCAAGCAACAGGATGTGTTTAACACACTCCTCTGAAAAGGCAGAATTACCTCTCAAGATATTAAAACCCAGGGAGTTCATGAGAATATAATTTTCTATAGGTAAAAAGTCCTGGGGTGGGAGAGACAGCTCAGTGGGTCAAAGCCCTTGCTATCTTACAGAAGACAAGAATTCAGTTCCTAGAACCCACTTATCAAGCAGCTCACAACCACATGTAACTCCAGCTCCAGGGGATCTGTCGCTCTCTTCTGCTTCTGACTTCCACAGACACCTTCACACACATGCACACACACACACACACACACACACACACACACACAAATAAAAATGATTAAAATAAATCATTAACACATTTTAAGTCATCAGGTGACCTGTAGGCAATATCAACCATATACTGACATTGCATATTTGCAGACTGCTTTGTGAACTCATATGGCAATTATTAAGTATCTACTCTGATCATAGACCAGCTCTCATCCCAGTTGCCAGCTCCTGCAAGTGGGATGACTTTAGCAATCACCCAAATAAATATTTAACTGTCCACAGAGCTAAATGGCATGGAAGAAAGGGCACAGATGGAAAGATGGGTGCTGGATCAAGTGTGTCCCTCCAGGTAGATTTGCTCAGAAAGAAACGTGGTAGCTGTGAATGAGGGAGCTGGGTGTGGTTAGGGACAAGGGATGAGGAGCGGGAGGTCCTTCCGGAAGAAAGCACAGCTTGCAAAAGCTGATCCACAAACAGAAACGTGTTAAAGTGGGAAGCAAGAGCTGAAGGGGCCAGAGGACTGTTGTCAGGATAGCAGGAGAGAACTGAGGTGGGAGGCAGACACCCCTGGGTCTGGGAGATAAGGAGAAGGGGCTGGGTGTCTCTGAATAAAGCTGTGAGTTGAATTGTGTGTCTTTGAGACAGGTTGAAGTTTCAACCCCTGGAACCTGGAATTGTGGCTTTATTTAGGGGCAGAGCAACCTGGCAGATGTCATCAAGTTAGGATGAAGCCTTTAGTGTGGGCTTGACTCCAAGGACTGGTGTTTTTAATGCATCACAGGAAATTTGGACGCATACACAAAAGGGAAATGACATGAGAAGACACAGGAGGTGCCATGTGATAACAGAGGCAACGTGAGAGTGGCTAGTCCACAAGGCCACGATGCTAGAAGTTGGAAAAAGAAAAGGACCCTTCTAGAACCTTCAAAGAGAGGCTGGGCCTGCCCACAGCTTTGCCTTCCTCCTCCTCCTCCTCCTCCTCCTCCTTCCTCTTCCTCCTCCTCCTCCCTTCTCCTCCCCATCCTTCTCCTCCTCTTCCTTCTGTGCTTGCTTTTAGATACGGTCTCACTATGTATCCCAAGTTTGCTCCAAATTTGTAATCCCCCTGCCTTAGCCCTCCAAGTACTGGGATCACACGGGTTTGTGCCTCATGCTCCCTTCCTTGATTTTGTGACCTTAAACATTTATTTCTGTGGTTTTAAATTCACTTGGCTTGGGAGACTTTGTTTCAGCATCTCTAGAAAACAACACACCCTTAAAACCACCAAGGAATTTGAAGCAGTTTTAACGGAGTAGAGTGACATATTGATGACATTTGGATTTTCGAAAGACCCTCTTAGCTGCAGAACAGACACCACTGAATTGGGGAGGTCAGGATGGAGAAGGGAAGAGTGATAGGGGCTCTGGAGGCTGCTGGGGAGAGCTACGGGTTCCGGGCACTGGACCCCAGCAGGGGTGTTTGTGTCATGGAAGAAGATGTAGCTGGCCTGACCAGGTGGGCTGGGACGGCCACACATTTTACAGTGACCTGCAGCTCTGAGCACATGGATTTATGTTCTACACTACTATGGACTTGGCAGACCCCAACTGGAGCATTCCAGTGACAATAGAATTATTTTCCCATTTCACACATTGAATTGTTTTTGTCTGGGTTATAATTGCTTTTTACATAATAATAAAAATCCTGCTCAAGAATGACAGAGCATAAAGAACTACTTTTCACCTCCTTTACGGATGTAGCAGAAGAGGCTGTGATGGGGGTGGGGGGAGCCGTTTCAAACTGTGTACCATTAATGACTTAAGATGTGCTTGGATCTGGGCTTAAGGGCTCTAAGAGACAAGCTATTGACATTGTCATTAAAGGATCAACACAATTCACTGGTCATCAACCTGGCATATAGATTATGCAAAGAACTATGACACATGCAGCTCCTTCAGGGCCCTTTGATGCTGGCAGATCATTGTCGCTGCAGAATGTTTTGAAGAAGGAGCCGTGAGTCCTACTTCTTAAGCAAGACCTTCTTGGCTCTGTAAGAGGCAGACTGCCTCAAGGATCGATTCATGTGCCATTGCTATAATGAAATACTCAAGGCTGTATACGTCTACATTCCTTACAGTTTTGGAATCTAAAAATCAAACATCAGGCCAGACACCCCCATCGATGAGGCCTCTGGTGAAGACTTCAGTACGAGGATGTCACAGTGGCGAGAGCCCATGGGGCTAAGATCACCTGGTGAGATCTGGGAGCCAGCTATCCTGGGAACCACCGTTGCAACCTATGACTCTTCGGGATCAAACTGTGTCCAAACCACAGCAGCTCACAGTGGTCGTCACAAAGTAGAAAGCCAAGTCTTAGCTTGAGGATCTCAAAAGCAGACATCCTGACAAAGTAACTTTAGAGCAGAATGTGGTCAGAGGCTCACTGACCAGCTCAACGCCCTTCCACCTCCTACTCCCCTAAAGCACAGGGCTTCTGGGGATCCTGGCACAGTGAGGGAGAACCTGAGCTATGAAGACATGGGTACATGAGAAGGCTGACTTGCTGGATGGGATCCTCGGTCCCTGTAGAAGTGGATCCTTGTGGGAGGAGACATATCAGTGAATATTCTGGAAATGCTAGGGGCTGCAAGACCAGAAGAGACCTCTATTTGGGTGCCTTGTGGAGTACCTTCAGTTTCCCCAGTGTGCTGTGCTCTATACAATGGTAAGGGAGCTGAAGACTATGCTGTGACTACGGATGAGGACAGGAGACATTGTTAGATAAATGCTTGCAGGTTCCTAGTTGCTTCCAACCAGTGATGGGTAGGGACAAAGACTGGATATCTCCACAGAGGTTACATGGACACTGCTGATCATTAAGAACTCCCAAATCTTTGGATATCTGGAAGCCTCTGAAACTCAGGAACTGAATCAACTCAGATGCCCTGACTCGGCTGAGATGAAGTTCCTGTCATCCAGGAGTACAAGCACATCTCATAAAACTTCATTCCACTGTGGGAAGAAAATTCAACTTAGGTCTCTTGATACTTAGGTCCTTATCCCTTAGAGATGGACACATATCTACTGGGGAAGAACATCCCCCAAGGTGGACGATGCTAGGAGGAATGCATGCTTCCATACACACACCAGCATCTGTCTGCTGTGGGTCCCTGGACAGAGGTGCCCGAAGCTCAACCATCTGTCACATCCTCGTGGCTCTCCATGACCTTGAGAAAGCAATGGTCCTGACTCCCTCCGGATCTGGGATGCATTGGGATTGGGATACTGCGGCGCTGTTTTCTCATTTTGTACTCTACCTGTACGGTCTCCTACACTTTCCAGAGCCTGTTTCATCCATCACTCTTTGGGGCAGGAGACAAAGATATCATCTTTCCTTCCCACAAGTGTCTACCTTCTATTTTCTTGTTGTGAAGCACACCATGACTTGGAGAGCAGAGGGTTGATTTTAGCTTATAGGCTAAGCAAAGTCAGGGTGGGAAGTCAAGCAGGAACTGAAGCAGAAATCATGAAGGATACTGCTCACTGGCTCACTTTCCAGCTCAGGCTCAGCTGGTTTTCTCATACAGCCTGGGACCTACTGCCTAGGAACGGTGCTGCCCACAGTGGACCAGCCTCCCACATTAACCACCAATCAAGGCAATCTCTCACAGACTTGCCCCCGGGCCAATCTGACTGATGCAGTTCTTCAATCAGGGCTCCCTCTTCCCAGGTGACTCTCAGTTGTGTAAACCAGTCAAACAGGTAAAGGGCAGCGGCACAGAAAGGTTTGATATGAGCCTGGAGTCACCAAGCACAAAAGAAATAACTATCTCAACAACAGCAATCAACGTGGAAAATGACTATATTGTTATTACTATTATTTAATTTCTTTCTCTTTGTGCATTTCTGTGTCACAGCTTTACTAAATCAGCATTGTCTTATTATCATGAAGGTGATCCTGCGTCAACAGTTAACAAGGTTCACATGCAGAAGGAGAGGTGTTAAAAGGTACACGTGCACCAGTTTCCTAATATGGTCCTGAAGGAAGATGACATCTTCTGTTTCATTTAAGCCTCAAAGTATCTTTCAGCATTAAAGCAGGGAGGTCAATGACTAGTGCTGGACAGTCAGTCCTGCACATCTCTCCACTTGTCCTTCGCCCTGGGTATCTCCAGAGAAGACCACAGAGTACAGCATCTATGTGGGACCTTTCTTTCTGGTGCTCTCTAAGCACAACTGCTCTCGAACCTCTGTGGATATTAAAATGACCAAAGAAGGCTGCGTGTCAAAGTGTGTATGCACATGTGTGTGAGTTACCACTGCTGTTAGAGTCCTGTCTTCTGTGGGCATAGGAGTACAAAGAAGAACTTAAACAATGTCGGAAGTGTGTGCATATGTACGTTTCAATGTGCGTAGCACGAGTGTGTGTGTGCGCGCATGTGCGTGTGCGTGCATGTGTGTGTGTGTGTGTGTGTGTGTGTGTGTGTAGAAGCCAGAGGCTGATGTCCAATGTCTTCCTCCATCCCTTATCCTATATACGAAATCAGAGTTTCTCATTTGAACCCAGACGCTGCCCTTTGGCTTAGTCATACTAGTTGGTTTGCTCCTGGGCTATCCTTGTCTCACCTCCTGAGTGCTGGGATCAGAGGCTGACTGCCATGCTTACATGGCTATTATGGGATTTCTGGAGACCCAACTTCTTTAACCTTGCATGGCAAGCGCTTTATCTACTGAGCCATCTCCTCCTAACCCCTCAAAGAAATGAGAATGCACTTATAAAGCCACACGGAGAGTAGAGAAGGTTTAAGGACAGAGGGTCTCAGAAACTTTTTAAGATAATTCTGATGGTGCACAGTATTTTCTTCATGGCCTGGCTTCAGACCCTGAGGCAGGTGTGTGACTCTGAAGCCCTGCCCTGTGACATTGGCTCTCTCAAGCCAGCACCCAGCACTCCTCTGACATTTTGGGGCTTTCCCTCATTGTAATCTAGTGAACCATAATTTACAAGCATGCGGATGATCTCATAAATTCCTATTGACTGTCTCACTGATTGACCACCCTGGCTTGACCTTATCTGAAGTTTTATTTGAAATGTCTCAAATAACCCTTCATCCTACCAGCTCTTGAGAGCCGAGTGCTACCATGTAGACACAGCAGTTTGCGATTGAGAAACCTAAGCCGAGGGTTCCGGTTCTAAACACACAACAGCACGAACAGAATGTCTGTTTCCTAGTGGATTTAGACAGGTCTATTTCCGACGACCGTTCACTATATGTGCTGTTTGCTAACACTCACCTGTAAATTTGTGTTTAATTCTTCCTTCCCTCAGCTCTAAGTGCAATCTATTTTAATTTCCCGCCTTGCCAAATATTCGGTTGCTGACAAACACACATTCAAACTTCCTTGCATATTCATGCCTGCGATTTTTGTGATCAAGTTGAGTGGCAGGTAAACTACTTGTGATTTTTTCATGTATACACGCACACACACAGACACACACACACACACACATTGCACACATGCACATAGATGAATTTTAGAGATACCTGGTATTTTAAATATTTTGCCAAGTGTGTAAAGTTGTATGCATCTATGTTAAATGTGGTGTCTGATGCAACTAGTTCTTCAATTATTGGGAAAGATCTTTGTGGCCTGGGGTGAGGGTGGGGGATTGTAAGGGTCAGAGGGAGTAGACATGTGCTGTGGAATAGTATTTGCTGGACATATAGTGTCATTGCAGACATGAACTCACAACATATAGGACTAGATGCTCTAGACCTCTGTAAGATCAAGCCAGCCAGAATCCCAACACGCATGGGAGAGGGGCTCATGAAACCCCTCCTCTATCTGAGGAGCTATTGGCAACTGATGGCTGTGGGGGACAGGGCGAGTCAGTTTTCTTCAGGGTTGTGCCCCCTGAGAGGTGACCCAGGCTGCAGCAGATGAACCCACACCCATGCACATACTGCGAGCACTAAGTGGGTCAGTGGGTTAAACAGAAAAATTACACATGGCCTTGGAGGAAACTAGGGCGGTAAGAGGAGAAATTGGAGGTAGGGAATGGGGGTAGATTTGACCCAAACACATCATATGCATATAGGACATTCTCAAACAATAAAAAGAGAGATTTTAAAAATTAAGAGAATTCAAATAGAACAGTTTGGATGGTTATGTCCATTTTTGCTATTCCTTTTCTGTACTTGTGTCTCTCAGATTCCCTCTGGTTTACTTTTTTCTGCTCAAGAAGCTCCCACACTGCCATTTTGGGTGGATTTTTCCTATGTCTGTACAGCACTTCAAAGTTTGCTGAGCAGTTTCCTGGTAATTTTTATTCTACCATCACGACAGCCCTTTGGGGATGGCACCATTCATTTCCACTTCTTAGAGGAGCTGACAAACCAGAAAGGCTAACTGACACGGCGGCGGCTTCGTGGAGAATTAAAACCATCTTTTAAGAGTTCGAGATCGCTCTCGCCTGTTTTCTTGACCACAGCGGCTTCCTGGTACAGTTTCAACACACAGCTCACTGTGAAGATTCCCCGGAAGATAGATGGTTCACGGCTTTCAGAATCTTTGCTGATGTGCTCTTAGGTTCCTGCGACTGACTTCAAGAGGAAGGAAAAGCGACAGGAAGCGGCTTCCTAGCGGGAGAACGACCTCGGCAGAAACTTGAAAAGGGCTATCTCTGTCTCAGTGGGCCATATCGCCGAGGTTTAGGGTGGCTGGGCAAAGCACATTTGTTAATTTCAAAATGGAACTTGAACTAGAATCATGCAAAAGAGAAAGATGTCTCTTTCTATTGCCAACACCTAAAGAGTTGAGTCGTTTGGAGAACATGACACAAAGGAAGTCTGTATTCTTTCTAGAACCTTTGTGGATGGAGTTCCAGATCAATCCACGAAGAGGACAGGAGAGAAACAGACACAGCCTGTAGAGGAAAGATCTAAGGCTGGTGAGGTATGAAAATAGCCCGAGTCCCCACCTGGTGGTTGAGAGGCATCCAGACACAGAGTGCAATGAGTTCATCTCTCCTTCCCCATTTCCCAGGCGTCTCTCCTCTACAGGAATAACACATCCTTTGAAAAGCCAACTGAGGTGGCTCAAATGCACATGTGCTCTGCTTATGCTCTCAAGGGTGAACCCCCACAGCGACTCTGTGTGTTTGTTCTGCCACTGATGACCTGCACCTTGCCCACCCCACTAAAAAGGAAGGAAGGACCTTTCTGTATGCTGGAAAAAGAGTTAATATTCACAGTGTTAAGGCTGAGGCCGCAGTTCACCCAGGCTTGCCTGGCAAACACAAAGTTCTGAGTTTGATTCCTTAGACCTAAAGTTCAGTTCCCAGTGCCCACACTGGGTGACTCTCAAATTCCTGTGACGACAGCTGTGGGGGAACCAATACCTCTGACCTCCTCAGGCATCTGTACTTATGTGCACACACACACACACACACACACACACACAAACACACACACACACAACTGATAAAAAATTTAAGCATGTGCTGTCATGATTAACTTTTATTTATTATTTATTTTCTTATTTTAATGTGGGTTCTGAGGAGGCAGCTCAGGTCCTCTTACTTGCAAGGCAAGCCCTTTACCCCCTGAGCTCTTTACCATAGGTCTTCCCTGTCCTTGTTGGGGTTTAACGACTTTTATAGGACACTTTTGGGTATATGGAGAATATCTTAAGATTCTTCACTCACTTTTATGAAACAAGGATCTTTACGCATTTCTTCCTTCTGTTCAGGCTATTATCTAGTCAGGCTGTTTTTGCAGTGCACAGAAGGACGCCGAGCTTCCCAAAGGAGAAGAACAAACTTTTTACTTTTTTTTAAGTGAAAGAAATTGAGTCCAGTTTCAGCTATTTCGATTAGCAAAACTCTTATTGCAAATACCCACATCCTGCCAAAAAAATGTACCGAATACCATCTTTAGGAGGAAACAGGGAAGACTCAATATTTAAAGTTACTTTGGACACTAGTTTGGACACAATGGGCAACCATGAGGCTGTCTTAGGCATTAGGGACAAACTGTTCTCAATCCATGTAGCAGAGGAACATCTGAAAAAGAAAAGTGGCACCATGGAGACGGCTCAGCAGGTGAGAGTGTCTGCTGCGCAAGTTTGAAGACCCGAGTTCTAATCCCCAACTACGCAGAAGCTGGGCATGGGTGTGCCTAACTGTACTCTAGCACTGTTGAGGGTTCTCTGGCTGAAAGCCTAGCTCTAGGTCTAGTGAGAGACCCTGTCTCAAAGGAATAAAGTGGAGAATGACAGACAGGACTCCCAATATCCTCCTCTGGCTGCTGTACATGAATATACAGGTGTACACATATGCATACATACACGTCCATTCAAAACACACATACAAGCACACACACATGCACACACACAAGCACACACACACACACAAGCACACATACATGCACACACACACACACACACACACACACACACACACACACACATTGTAGAAGGCCCTGGGTTTAGTCCTCAGTTTGGCCCCAAATGGTTGCTCATTGTTTGCATCTTCACAGCTACTCTGTGAGGCACAGACCTTCAGTAAAGAAACCTCAAATCTATACCGCAACATCGCTCTGGGTGGCTTGCAGATAAAATGAAACTGTGTGTGTGTGTGTGTGTGTGTGTGTGTGTGTGTGTGTGTGTAAAATTATGATGTGTGTGGAAAATCTAAGTGACTTCTTTAGGCTTCCAACTACCATAATTTGGACTAGTGGAACAGGCCTGTTATCGTAGCTAGTGGGGAGGCTGAGGCATGAAGGTCACAAGTTCACGGCCAGTCTGAGGGATCAAAGTACTGAGAACCTCCTCAAAAGCAAAACTAGAAGGAGATATGGCGTGCAGAGAGCTCTGGGTTTAATCCTCAGTTTTCCCCCAAATGATTGCTCATTGGTTATTTACATCTCCACAGCTGCACCATGAGGCAGAGACCTTTAGTAAAGAAACCTCAAATCTATACGGCGACGTCATTTCAGGTGGCTTGTTGATAAAATTACACTGTCCATAGAAGCGTTGCTGGCATAGCCCCAAACCCCCCCCCCTTAGCACCTGGCGAAACACCTTCATTTCACAAGCCTCTGCTGACCTTTCCGATAGGCAAAATCAGAATTATAATGTCAGGGTACATTTTTCAGATCACTAATAGAAGAAACGAAACATCTTGGATGAGTGGGTTTTCCAAAGATAGAGTGGGCAGGAGGTCTCCTTCAGCGGACACAGACTAGAAGAAAAGAAAAGACTATGGAACAGGGGATAAAGACTGGACACAAGGGCTTTCAGGACCCTTAAAGCTCAAAGTGGCAGGAAGGCCTTTAACTAGTTCGTAATCTTGACCAACTCCATGGTAGCATCCTACTAATATCATCCCCAACGCTGGATGTGGGTTCAGTAGAAATGAGAGCTCACGTCCCCATCATGAGGCATCAGCGGCACGTTTTGTCATCTGTCAGACTCTGTCACCAATAGAGATTTCCATATTTTGGTAAATCATCTTTTACTTGGGGAATGAGGAGGGTATTGATTTTCTTCCTTTTGTCTTTTCTCAGAATGTTAACCTTATTTAACTTCTCTATTTCCTCGGCATGCAGTGCCATGTTGCAATAGAATTAAATGCATAGTAAAATGGCCATGTGAGAAAGGTTTATGCATTATGTTAAAACCTGCTCCCTTGATAAATGGAGCCATTAGGCTCTGGAATCCACTGCATTAGTCTACTTAGCTTCATCCACCAACTTGCCTTAAAAGTCTCACGGATTCATTCAAATGCTAATCAACTGCACACCCAAAGCCCGGTGGCTGCGGAAGGATCTAGTATTTCCAGGAGTTTAATGCATTTAAGTTATTTGTAGATATGCTCTACCTGGCTTGACAATTCAAGGCTACTCACATTTACAGACAGGGGAATGTGTAATGTGTTTCCCTGCCTGGCAGCTTCTGCAAACACCCTCCACGAGCCTTAACACAACTCCTTTTGTTTAGTATCAATTTATCTCCTTTATTGTGAGGATGGATAAGATGCAGAGAAAGATCTCCACCAAAAGATATCCATCTATCTGTCTATCATCTATCTGTCTGTCTGTCTGTCCATCCACCTATCCATCCATCCATCCATCCATCCATCCATCCACTTACCTATCTATATACCTAATGTCTATCTATCATATGTAATCATCTATCTATCTATCTATCTATCTATCTATCTATCTATCTATCTGTCTGTCTGTCTGTCTATCTATCTATCTATCTATCTATCTATCTATCTATCTATCTATCTATCTTCCTACCTATCAACAAGGCAAGCAGGCACATTTTACAGTCCTATCTATATAGTGTCCTCCCAAAGGACAGGGCTAGGGCTCCTGAGAAATTTTAGTGGTTTGGGGGTGTTTGGCATGCAATTCAGCACAGAGCCAGGGACTTGGTTCTAGAGGCTGAATTTAGGTCAAACACAACCTGGGAGAAAGAGAGCATGATGAAGACGGATGTAAAATGACACTTGTTCACAAGTAGTTAGAAGAGAAGGAAAGTCCTCATAGATATGGAACCAGCAGGTGAATGCCAGGTCTCTAAACTGCTGAGAAGTTTGCGTCCATGAGATAGGAGGACTGAGGAATGTAGTTCCAAGTTTGTCACAGGAAAGAGAGAGATGTGAGCGAGTGATTTGGGAATTTATCTCTGGCAGGTGATATGTAGACAGTGGCCAGGATATAAGATGGAGCTGGGCTAACATTAGCACTGGTAGTATGGAATTAGGAGTGTACAGGGTGGGAGAGAAGCCAAGAAGTATTTCCTTTAGAAAAAAAACCACTCCGATGGCCAGATAGAGCTATGGTGAAAGGTTTTGCCAGTTGGAAATAAGCTGAGTCTGTAACCGCTCCTGGGTTGTTAGTCACATGCCTGGTCAACACCCCACACTCATTCTCTTACTGATCTCCTATCATGGCTTTTTCTCCTCAAGGCTGAGGGTCTGTTGTTTCAGCCTTGTCTGTCCCAGTGAAATTTGTTGGTTCGGTTTCCACCACCTGAATCCACCAAATCTCCACAGCATTCCTGCTGGCCGTAAAATATGATGGCAGCATCAGAGACTACAATGGAAGACCTGGCAAGCTGAAAGGCCCCTGAGTCTTCTCTGTTTTAGAGATGGCAAAAGCATGGGGTCATTAAGTAGACTCAATGAAAATATATTATGATATTACTATGTTCCAGGTACAGGGGCAATGACCTTGGGGAGTTTATATTGCATTACAGAAGCCAAAACCAAACAAAAACCAAATGATTTCAGATAATTACTACTGTGCAGAAAATAAGAAGATGTGAAAACCTGAGGGGTTAACAAATCCTTTTGAAAACAGCTAGGCAGTGGATAGTTTTGGCTTCACGAGCCATATTATCTCTCTCACAATGGCTTAGGCGGCCTGTGGTAACACAAAAGTGTGTTACTACATGACATGAATGCCAATAAAACTTTATTAACCAAGCTAGGTAGCAGGCATATTTGGATCATGGACTATAGTTACAGAGGCATGGGATGGAGACCTGGGGGTTGGTTAATTGAGCTGCTGTGCTCCTGACAGATTTTCTAAAGAGTTAACTGGTTAGTTGTGACCTTAGTAAGTAGAGAGGCCATGGACACAGCTAAGAAGGGGCCAGAGGTGGTGGAACTAGCAGAAGAGTGGAAACAGGGAGACCACCACCACCTTCGAGCCATGTAAGTCCCCCCAAAGAACAATACTTAACACCAGCATGGTGACAGGCTGCCAGCAGAAGCTCCATGGTGACTTTGGAACCTCACCTTTTGTGACTTTTAGGGCTCAGAAGGTGGGCTTGGGTGGGGCTCACTAGCTCCCTATTAAACTCCTCTGAGTGAGGATGTAGAGCCGGAACCCGGGATCATTAGTGCAAGTTCGAATGTGATGTCATGCTGGGCCCAGCATCTGATCTTGACACTGGATGGAGGTACCTTAGGCAGTGTAGTGGGCAAGGCATGATGAGATCCACCTTCTATCCCAGCACTCAAGAAGCAGAAGCAGAGGCAGGAGAATTGCTGCACAGTTGAGGCAGTTTGGTTTACATAGTGAAGTCCAGGCCAGCCAGGGATACATAGTGAGACCCTGTCTCAAAAAATATAATACAATAAAATAAACAACTGGACTTGGGAGAATGTGCTTAAAGCATCCACTTACCAAGGACTATGACTTAAATGATAAAAAGATAGTCTTGGTTGATGATATTAATAAAAAGACATTGGGAGAAAATTACGATTCTTACATGTGCCCATAAGCTTTTCCCATCATCCCAGAACACATTCATCTTGAAGATGGAAATTTAACAACCTGCAGATCAAATTTGGTATTTAGATTCATTTTGCATGGTTGTTTGCCAACAATTTGAAACCAGAAAATATGGCATAAGAATCTGTATTCTGGGCTAGAGCAGTAGCTTTGTGGCGGGCCACAAGTCTGTGGCTCATTCTCCTCACTCCAAGCGAGAAGATGGTCTAGGTCTCTGGTTTGCTTAGTAGGGCATCAGCTGCTTGAAGTCTTCACCCTGTGTTAAGAGGCAGAGCAAAGGCCAGTGGCCTCTTTCCACAGGCCTGAGCCATAGACTTGGTGTCTGTCTGTCTGTCTGTCTGTCTGCCCATTGGCTTGGTGGAAGGTTTTCCAGCCTTGGAAAAGTCTTTCTTTATGAAATTGGAAGGGAGCTGTGGGAAGGAAGGTGTCCGGGAGGAAAATGGGACAGAGCAAAGGATCAATATGACCCTTGCATACATGCATGAAATTCTCAAAGAATAAAATGTTAAAAGGACTATAAGAGTGTGAATAGAAATCCTATTTTTAAAAAAGTTATTTATTTAGTTTTTTTGTTGTTGCTGTTGTTTTAAGACAGGGTCTCACTATGTGGCCTTATTTGGCCTTGAACTCTCTAGGTAGACCAGGTTGCCATCAGCTCACAAATTCACAGAGATCTGCCTGCCTCTGCTTCTTGAGTTCAGGAATTAAAGGTGTGTACCACCACATCTGGATAGAAGAGATTCTAAAGGGAAAATACTGATCATCTGTGAATATAAAATGACGATGTGCTTGTGGGGTTGGCGACGAGGCTCAGTGGGCGAGGGGCTTGCTGTGCAATTAGGAAGACCTGGGTTTGATCTCCAGCATGTTTGTAAAAAGTCATGGGGGGGCAGAGAGGTAGCGTGGGTATGGTGGGAGTGAGGATGGGGTGGGGTACTGGTACTTGCTTGTAATCACAGCACCTGGAAGGCACTGGTGGGTGGGTTCCTGTGGCTTACTCATAAGCTGCCCTAGCCTGATGAGCAATCTCCAGGTCCCCAAATCAAGATGGGCGGTTCCTGGTGAACAGCACCTGAAGTTGACCTCTGACCCCCTCCCCACACATGCACGAGCGTGCGGGCGCGCGCACACACACACACACACACACACACACACGAACACAACATCCATACCTGTGCACACCACAAGTCCTCAAGTTGGCTCAGATGTCACCAAACACCCAGCATGATGGGGCAGTGTGAAGGAAGGGACATGCCATACAGGAAAGTGACAACCTCATTAGCCAAATGAACTTAAGTCTCTGCAACAGACATCCATCAAGGCATGGCTAGGATCCCTGTGAAGGTCCAGCAGGAGACCAGCCTACCCTCTCCAGCTGTTCATGTTTGATCATCTTTTGTGTTTGCAACCTGCCTGGACTTTGTGTGAATATTGGAATTTTCAAATGCTTCACGGAAGGATTTCTGAGTTGGATTTTGGAGCTGACATGTTAGCGTCCCATGCATTCGCTTTTGTTCACACTCTGTAATATTTTCCTCAAAAGATTCATAGCACAGGCTCTCTCCTTTTCCTTTAGTCTTAGAATAATCTGCTAAATGAGCTTGACAACAGATAGGATGTGTGGATTTCTTTTAGCTGTTTGAGAGCAATCCAACACATCGGAACTGCCAAGCATCAATTGAGAACCGAAAATTTCAACCATTATCCCAAACAGGTGACAGGCAAATCCTTACACCGAGATGATGATCAAGCAGATGACAAGTCTCTCTACGTTCTTTGTAACAAAGTTGGACCAAGCTTGGGTGGAAAGGAAGGAAGAGACGGAAGGAAGCAAGTCAGTTTCCTGAATCAAGAGATAATTGCTCCCACGCAGAGCCTGCAGGCAGACACTGCAGGTCCCCCCTGCACTCTCTTTCCCACGTTCACTCTGAAGCTGACTCCATCTTTTCCAATGTCCAGAGCAGAGATGTGTGGTCCAGACCCCTAAGGACTTTTAAGACTGTTTTACTTTTTAAACTTCAATACGTTGTGGATCACATGGCCAAGCACTTTGAATCGTACAACAGACCCAGTTCACTGAACGTGTGGTTATAAATTAGGCTCAGAGGTCTTGTCCCCATGGCCTCGAAACGCCTGTCACTGCACAGCATAAGACAGTAGCTTTCCCAGTCACTCGAGTTATGAAATTGCTGCTGATGCTGAGATTCATTAAGGCCCAAGTGCATGCTCACTTTGGCATGAATCCCTTGCATAGAGTAGTAATTCCTACATTTGTGCACAGCTCAAGAATGTTTTATGTATGTGCTATTTCCAAAGAGTCTTAAAATTGTCCTTTCTCATAGTATAATCGGTCGTTACTTCTCCTGTTGATTTCCCTAAAGATTACAAGCCTATTCCATCAGAAATAGAGAAAATACATATACATGCACACACATACCTACGTAGGCTTTAAGTGGATGGATGCTGTTATCTTTTTCTTCTTTTAATCATGTTTTTCAGGGGATAGGTTGGATAAGTTGGTCAGGAATGGATTTGCAGTGTTCTGCCTACACCTGTTCTCTGTGCTGAGTTTTCTTGCTTAGCCTTAAAGCCCAGGTGCTTCTGACAGTGGCATAGGTCCTTCTGCCTGGGTAAGATCCTGACTCACAAATAAGCAAATAAATAATTTAAATAAACAAAAAGGGAAAATTTAAATGGTGAAAAGCTAACAATAGGCAGCCACAAAGTAAGCTGCTGGGAGGAGCCTGGAAATGGTCCACAAATCCATCTGACAATGGCCAATAAATGGACAAATGAGAAGTGTCCTGGGCAATGGAATGTTCCTGGACAATGAAAGGGAATCTAAAACTGACCAGTGCTATCTATCACGTGGTTGAGCCTCGAAAACATGCTAAAGAGGAAAAACCTGGATATAAAACTCACACATTGTAGGATTCTATTTACTTAAAAATTTCAAGATAGACAAAACCACGCAGGCAGGAAGTAGTTGTTGAGGGGTGGGAGAGTGGAGAGATGTGGGACTCACAGGGAGCTCATGGAGATCAAGTCTATTAGGAGATGATGACGACATCCTGAACTAGACTATGGTGATGGTTGTTGTGTGACCCCATGAAGGTTCTAAAATGAATATGTTGCATTTTTCACTTTAAAGATATAATTTTATACTGTACATTACATATACAAAGAGAGCTGTTTTTTATGTAATTTATTTTTATTTTATGTTCATTGGTGTTTTCCTGCATGCATTTCTGTATGAGGGTGTCAGATCCCCTGGAACTGGAGTTACAGGGAGGTGTGAGTTGCCATGTGGGTGCTGGGAATTGAACCTGGGACCTCTGGAAGAAATACTAATGCTCTTAACTGCTGAGCCACCTCTCCAGCTCCAAGAGAGCTGTTTTAAGGAGTTTATCCAGGAACGCAGATTATTTGGTAGGGTGATTGCTGAGCAAGCACAAAACCTAGGGTTTCCTAGGTTCCATTGTCAGCACTACAGACACTGGGCATGATGGTCAGTCACGAGGCAAAACCAGGAGAGTCAGACGTTCAAAGTCACCCTTGCCTATGTGGGAAGTTTGAGGCCAGAAATGGCTTGAGACCCTATCTAAAGAAGAAAAGAAAATAAATGTATGAGTGTATGTGTGACAAGTCAATGTGCATAATGTACATGTGTGAAACTGTCAAATAATAAATATAATTAGTACAAAAAGGAAAAGAAGGAAGGAAGGAAGGAAGGAAGCAAGGAAGGAAGGAAAGAAGAAGGAAGGAAGGAAGAAAGAAAGGAAGGAAGGAAGGAAGGAAGGAAGGAAGGAAGGAAGGAAGGAAGGAAGGAAAGAAACTAGGCAAGATCATAGTTATTTTATTCCAAAGAACAGCAATCAGGTCTCATAGAAATATTTGTGAGTCTGTGTTCACAGCAGCACACTGAGCCCCTGTGCTCATGATAGCCAGAGACAGGAGCAGCCCAAATGCCCATCTAGAGAAGGGAATTCTTGCAATTTGCTTCTCACCTGGGGGGTTCTGAGTTCAAAATAAATTGACAAAATATTGTCTTCTCTATTTACCACATAGAACTTTATCTCCTGAGTGTTCTGAGGATATCTGTAGTATAGTTGCTGATCACTCTTACTGCTTCCCCCAAATCAATGGACTACACATTTCATTTTCAGTAACATCCACCCCAACACCTGAAATGAACTCCAGAAGTGTTCTAGAACTTTCCCACTGTGCTGTTTCTTTATAACTAACTTGCCTGTAGACACTCTGGGGCTTACATGCCAGACATCAAGAACCCACGTGGAGCAGTGGTTCTAAACCCACCTTTCTAATGCTTCGACCCTTCAATACAGTTCCTCGTGTCGTGGTGATCCCCAACCATAAAACCATAAAGTTATTTCATTGCTACTTCGTAACTAATTTTGCTACTGTTATGAGTCATAATGTAGATATCTGATACTCAGGATATCTGATAGGCGACCCTACAGATTGAGAACCCTTATCTAGAGGCACGTGGACAGACCTACAATGATCCCTGTGTGTTCTTTCTCCAGTTTAAAAAAAAGTCACTTTGTTAAAGACCCTTTCTTGGTCACTCCCTTAAAACAGCAATCCTGTCTGCCAGGCCTCCAGCCTCTACATTCTTTTCTTTCCTGTGCACTATGTCTGCTGACATCACATGGTGACCTAATCTGGACTATGGTTCCATGTGGGTAGGACTTTGACAGGTATGTCCCTGAATCATGTGTTTGGTGAATGAATGTCATCAAGAAAGAACAGGAGGTCTATGGAGATGCCAGTGGTGAAGTCCTTGTCATATAAATGCCAGGACCTGAGTTTAGATCCTTAGGGTTTGTGAAAAACACCAGGTGTGGTGGTACATGGCTGTGATCACAGCTGCTGTGGGCTGTCTTTCTGAATGCTGTATGTGTTGCTCTCATTGGTTGATAAATAAAGCTGTTTGGTCAATGGCAGGGCAGAATAAGGTTAGGTGGTACATACAAACTGAAGACAGAGATGAAGAAGAGCAGATGCCAGCCTGCCACCCAAGGAGCAAGATGCCAGCAGACCCGTAATGCCATGGCCACATGACAATACATAAATTAATAAAAATGGATTAATTTAAGATGTGATAGCTAGCTAGCAAGAAGCCTGATCCATAGACCAAACAGTTTGTAATTAATATTTAGCCTCTGAGTGATTATTATAAAAACAGGTGTTGCCCAGGCAGGATCTGGCGGGACCGAGAAACTTCCGCGTACACACAGCGATGGTGAGATGGGAATCAAAGGCAAAGGGAACCCTGGAAGCTCAGAGCCCAGGTGACCCATGCTACATGGTAAAGTTCTGGGTCAAGGAGAGACCCTGTCTTAAATAAAAGGTGGGAAGTGCCTGAGGATTGACATTCAAGGTGATGCTCTGACCTCCAAGTGTACACAGTATACTCACAATGCTTCTGTTTTTCTGAAGGCATTCTGCTGGGTGCTTCTCCCTCTTAGTCCTTTCCCTACTGACAGGCAGGCACAAGCTTTCAAAGTCACCTCAGAGATAAGCCCCACCTGCACGGGAGGGGGAGGGGGGGGGCGTGGTGAGAAGTGACTGAGGAGCACACCTGCACGGGAGGGGGAGGGGGCGTGGTGAGAAGTGACTGAGGAGCACACCTGCATGGGCGGGGGAGGAAGGTGATCTCAGGTGGCCTCCTGGAGGAGGTGACCTCTCAGAGGAGTTACTGAGGGAACAGGTGTCAGCCACAGGACACGGGAGGAGGGCAGACACTGCGACGGGAAGCAAAGCTTGCAGAGGAGCTGAGCTGATGCATGAGAGGAAGCAGAAGGAGCTGGATGGTGGTGCAGCACCCAGCTGGAGCTGGGACAGGCCTGGGCTTCTGGTTCCTTCCAGCTGCTTTGTCTGCCAGATCCCCACCTGCAGCCACCGTCACAATCTGCTTCCCTTTTCTAAGCATAGGGACCCAGCTGGGGGCCACTGGCAGCATCTCACAAGCAGGATGGCAGGGACACCCAGTGACCCTAGGGAGCACACCCGGTTCTCCTCACACACAGACATGGAAACTGAACTCAGGAGCAGTTTGACTTTCCAGGTCCAACAGGTGACGAGGAGCAGGGGTAGGGAGCGCTCTGAGGCAGGGGAATGACACTCAGGGACCATTCTTGAACATACCAGTGTTACTGTCCCATAGCTGCAATTCTCCCAGGGGATGAGTGACGGGTGGATACTACTGGGCATGCGTGATTGGGTTGCTACAGGCGTCATCAGAAGCCAGGCATACTTGAATGAGAATGGCCTCCATAGGCTCATATGTTTGAATACTGGTTCCCCAGTGAATAGCCCTCTTTGAGGAGGCTTAGGAGGTATATCCTTGCTGGAGGAGGTGTGTCACTGGAGGCAGGCTTTGAGATTTCCTGGGAGCTGTCTCTGCTTCTGCTGGTGGATGGAGACCGGAGCTACAGCTCCTGCCACTTGCCCCCACGCCTTCACTTGGCCATCACAATTCTACCCCTGGAACCAGAAGCTCGAATAACCCCTCTCTTCTCTAAGTTGCCTTGGTCCCGGCATTTCATCGCAGCAGCAGAATAGTAACTAAGACACTGCAAACCTCTCATGAAGTGTAGGCAATGGGTTGCTCTGCCTTCACGGGTCAGCAGGACAGAGGGAAGCGAACCTGCCCAGTTTGTGGGTCAGGGAAGGTGGATCCCTGGCCTTCCTGGAGGCAAAAGTTTGGAGACTCCTAGTGTGGGGTGGACCACTGCAGAACAGCAGGGAGGCCCAGGTGTCTGGTAGTCTAGGGCACCAAGTGTGGGAAGGAGCTACCACTCACAGGGGTGGCACCACACATCGGGAACAAAACGAAACCTTCCTTCCCCTTTTGCTTTTGGGGTACTAGGGGTTTAACTAGGCTTCACACATGCTAAACAAATGATTGACCGATTTGTCCCCTGATGGCCCTCTCTTTCTTTTGAGGCAGGGTCTTACTAATTGGTCCAGGCTGTCCTTGAACTCACTCTGTAGCCCAGGCAAGCCTTGAACTTTCCAATCCTCCTGCTTCAGGAGTAGCTCATATGGCAGGCCTGTCCCACAAGGCTGGGCATCAAAGAAGCCTTCTTCAGAGGCTATCTCCCAGGAAGCAGATCCGAACTCCTCACTCTGCAGCCCCAGCTTGATGAGATGCCTGTGGGCTCTCCACAGGGAGGGCTCTGAGGTCATCTCCCTCAGGAAACCTCCCTCCTGCCTAGCCTGGCAAATCAAAGAGCCCGGACGTAGGTGTTGAAGGGAGAGGGGAAAGGAGTTTTTCCATCGCACCCCACCCAAGGCAGGATAATGGCCGGGTGATGGATCACAAGGGACGTGTCTGTTGAAGAAAGACAAGCTCATGGGGGCCATAGAAAAGTAGATGGCCAAACCCTGGGCAGGAGATGAGAGGGCCTGCCTTCCCAGCAAAGCAAGAAAACAATTACTCCTGATTTTGAAGAAAAACAGTCCTTCCTCAGAAGTCATTATTTCAAGCTCTTTGCCTTTTTTTTTAAAATATAAGTAGGTGGAGGAATTTGTATGAAAATGAGATCAAAGAGCAGTGGGAAGAGCCCCAAGTCAGGGCCCAGAGGAGCCAGCTTGATGGCTGGAGGCTCCTTCTCCGCGTAGGGGTTCCAGATTCTAGAATGCTCTATGGCTATTCCTCCATTGCGTGTGACAAGGACTGATTAGGAGCTGTACAGTGGGAGCAAGGTCATTGCCACCTGTCCCCAAGTCATGGGGTCCTGAAGAGGACACAGATGTCAGCCAACAGGTGTGAGACAGAGTCCTCAGTGGGCCCCTTGCACACCTGTGGCCCTGGTCTTGCAGTCCCTCCCGTACGACCTCTATTCCCAGGGAAGGAAAGGTGGCTGTGTCACCTACATTACCGGCTCAAAGAGAACAGGTCACTCACACAATTGGCACGACGTGCAGTCACACTGTGCACCCTGTGCGTGGGAAACGCGGATGTGGAGAAGAATTTCAATTTGGACTGTATTTTACCCCAGCAACACTCTCCTATCCCAGCTCTGATAGACACCGATTCTTCTTGTCCCCAAATGGCCCACAGGTGTATTTTTTTCTTGGTTGTCATAGTGCTTTTTTTAAACTCCAAATTATTTGTAGTTCCTCTATTTTTTTTTCCTTTTAGCCAAATGTCTTCTGATAGTTGGATGTTGGGGTCAGGCAGAATAGAGTCTGCGTTTCCTGGCTTCTCTCAGGTAGATGTATCTATTCAGCCAAGTACTAGACAATGGGATGTCTGTGAAGGTCTTACACCATTAAGGAGATGGGTACACCTTTTCCCTTCCTTCTCATTTTCCTCCTGCTTGCCTTGTGCATTCGTGTGTGCACGTGTGCGTGTGCATGTGTGTGTGTGAGTGAGTATGATGGTAGGAGCTAGAGCAGCCATCTTGGACCAGGAGAAGGAAACCTGTTGTTCTGACAGATTTAAACATTAAGGAATATATGAATGTCTCTGACCCTTATCTTGACTTTTAGGAAAGAAACAAGTGTCTATTGCATCAAAAATCTTGTTTTTTTTTTTTTTGTTTTTTTTTTGTTTTAAAGAGAGTATTTTCAGCATGAGTCAAAGGGACATCTAGTTTAATGTCAGGATTCAAATGTAGGGATAAGGAAGCCGCCGATCATTTGTGAGGCCCTGGTTCAGTCCCCAGTACTGCATACCCACACAAAAATAGATAAAAATAAGGTTAAGGATGTGGCTCAGTGCTAAAACACTCACTTAGCATGCACAAAGCTGTGCGTTCAACCTCTAAGACCACAAAACAAATGAATTAAAAGTCTGGAGGTTGCACATAAATGTTCTGATGTTTAGATGCATCTTGGAAAGCCAGAAGCTCTTGGGACGCTGGAGCCATATTTTCTCACCTTCAAATGTCCCTAACGTGGGGCATGCAGATCTTTCAGCTACAGTTCCTTCCAGACATGTCCCCTCACAGGACAGACATGCGACACCCCTGCCCCAGCATACACTGGAGACTGTCATACCAAACCCTGGGGGAAGCTCACCTGGAGCATAGTGTGCTTCACAAAAATTACTTATTTTGTTGTGAGAAAAATAACCAATAAAAGACACATAAGGAAGGGAGGGTTAATTTGGCCCCCAGCTCGAGGGTGCTGCTCTTTATGGTGGGGAGGTCGCTGTGGCAGGAGCGTGAGGCAGTTTGTCACAATGTCTCCACAGTCAGGAAGCAGAGAGACCAACTCATGCTGACGTTCAGCATGCTTTCTTTCCAGTCTGTGGGATGGTGTCCCCCACATCCAGACTGGGTCTATCTGCCTCAGTTAAAACTCTCCTGGAAAAATGTTCACAAGACACACCCAGAGAGGTGTGCTTCCCTGGTGACTCTAAATCCCGTCAAGTTGACAATGAAGGTGACTGCCATCACTGAGCAGCCTCCCGGGAGCACGACTCACCATCACTACCCTTCCCCACAGACAGAAGTCCCACCGTACACAAAACTTGTTTAACGTTGGGGACACTGTGGATGAGGCTGGCCGATTCCAGAATGAGAACTCCAGGCCAGTGCCAACTCTGCTTCATGGACTGAGCTCCCAGGGCTGGAAGGCAAATGCAAACTCATCTGTGGAAACTGAAATAGATTTGCAAAGAGGATTTTTCTGGGTAATTAACAGTTTGCTTCCACTACACAGACTTGTAGCCACTGTTCTCATTGTGTTGTGAGTGGTGATGACTTCAGCCCAGAGTGATAAAGTCCCTGTCATCACATGACCTTGCTCAAGTCCAGACAGCCTGTGTGACAAATAGAAACTCGGTCACCCAGTGTGGATGGAGGGCTCTTAGGTTGTTCAGTGGAGCCACGGAAGAAAAGGCCAGTCCAGGTGGTGGGCTGAGTTGGTATTGGAAGTTGAAAGACTGTGGAAGGTTCCAGAAGCTCATTTTCTGTGAAGGTTCATGAGCAGATACACACAGTTGGCTCACACTGCCTTTCCCGGATGGGTTCAAGGCCAGAGCTAACAGTGACGGGCGGTTCCATGCTTGCAAGCCTCATGCTTTGGCTCTGTGTCTCCCATTGCCTTCAGTCCCCCCCACTCCCCCTGCCTGCTCCCCCCCTGCCCCCCGACACAGACACTGTCCAGACCACGCTTGGCAGATGCGAGAATGCTTTGAAAGTCTGGGAAGGAATCTAGGGCCCTCCCTGAGTCTCTTGAGTCCCAGAATGTCAGGGTGGGAAGAGACCTCCTTAAGCTTCTGGCATGACCCGTTTGCTTCCTGAGACAGGGAACAGATACGGCGGGGGTGGGAGGGGGGAGAGACACACACACAGAAACATGAAGCATTCTACTATTATGCTTACTGATCACCTTTGAGTGCTCCCTTTCCCCCCTCCGTGTGTGTGTGTGTGTGTGTGTGTGTGTGTGTGTGTGTGTGTATTTTCTCCCTGATACTGCTACTCTTTGTCCCTGTAAGATCTTGCCATTGGTGGCCAGGCCCCAGCAGTTGGGTGGATCCTGTCTGTTATTTGAACTCCTTGTGACTAGAACTCATTGGCACCATTCACAGGTGTTCAGGTTTTCATCTTTTTGTTCAAGACCTTGGGTGTGTTTGATGTTCACATCCTGCTACGGAGTCAGCAGAACTTGACCTTGAGTGAAGAGAGCTGCGATGGGTTCCACGTCACTCCTTCCCCACATAGACAGACTGAGGAGAAAGGAGAGCCCCGGGAGACCCAGGATTGCCATGCCGTGGGAGGGAGGGAGACACAGGTTTATTGGCCATGGTGATTTGGGGACTGCTCTTGACCGCAGCACACCTATCAAATCCTGAACATACAGGAAATCGTTTTAAAGACAAACAAAATAGGCAAAGCCAAAACACATGCTGATCAGTCTGCATCCTTAAAGACTGGGGGCTCCAAGAGCTCTTGTCTCATATTTCAAGGTTGGAAAGGGGACATCTTAAGTCTTGTGACACCAAGGTTTGGTCCCTGAGTCAACTACTCTGCCCACCCTACAGGCACCGGCATGCAGATGGTCACACTGGTATCTTAGGAAGTGAGAGCTGGGAACCTTGTGGTGACTACAGAAGGTCTGGTTGCTTGCTTGGGTTTTGGTGGTACTGAACATTGAGCTCAGAATCTCTCCAGTACTAGGCCAGTGTTCTACCACTGAGCTACAACCCAGGTCCTCTTAGTTTTTAATTTTGAGACGGGACCTCACTAAGTCACTCTGGCTGCCTTGAGCTGGTTCTTCAGCACAAGCATTGAACTTGCCATCCTCCTGCCTCTGTGTGGTGGGACTATAAACCTGAGCAGATAGGCCTGGCTCACAGAAGGTTCCGTAGCAAACTCAGGCCTCCCTTGGGGCTGTCTCCCCTAAGTCACATACACCAAACAGCATGGTGGTCCTCGACCCCCCTCAGAGTCCATTCTCCGTGGCCACACTTAATGCTACCTTGGCCTTCAACATCCCTCAGATCTTCAACCGGCTCCTCACGACTGCACTTAGGGGCATGTTGGCCCTCAAATCTCTTTAGAGTTCATTTCCCCCAGCTACACTCAGTGCCATCTTGGCCTCAGCTGCTCTGGGAGCTCTATCCCCACAGTCTTCACTTAGCATCATTTGTACCTTCATCCTCCGGCTCATCTGTCTCCCGGTAGCCATGTTGAGCCCCAACTTGGCCTTCAGCTTCCTTCATGTCTCCCCACATATGCACTTAGCATCATTTTGGCCTTCACGGTCCTTTGGATCTGTCTCCTTATAGCCACCCTCAGTGCCTTTTTGGCCCCCCATGTTGCTATGTCAACACGCTACAGCAGGGCTTTAGGACACCAGAAGGGTACCCTCTTTACACTGAAGTCCCAGCACTGGTGAGAAAGAACCACTTCTGTTTGGGAGCAGCCATGGACACCCCTTTCGTGGAGAGCTCAGGCTCCTTAGCTGCTCTGCTCCTCATCACAAAGAACTGAGAAGGCAAGCCCGAGTTCCCTTCTTTGACAAACAAATCCAAAATCTGAGATCACACAATCTAACATTCCCAGAAACTTCAACTTGCTTCTCAAGAGTCTGGCTGACACCAGCTGGTGGAAAACACCAGCCTTCCCCTGGCATCTGCTTCTTGATCTGTGGGATGGCACCAGTATTACCACAGTGCCTACCTATTATGAGTATGTTTGCAAACCTTTTGGAAAGACACAAAGAAATCCTATCTTCAAACAGGGATGGATGGCTCTGAAGAAGGAGGAGACAGGCATCGTGGCACACTGCTGATCTCAAGCTGGAACTTTGATCTTCAAACCTTCCAGTAACAACACTTGTACTGGAGGATCAGAAATAAAACAGTGTTTTTCACAGGGTGGACTCCCCCCCTCCTACCCCAGTACTTGATTAACAATGTTTATTTCGACAAACTCCAATACTCCCCAAGGGCATAAAGCAGTTTCTTAATCTTGGCACTGGCGATAGTTGAGCTTGACAGTTCTGTTGTGAGGTCCTCCTGTGCCATGAAGGATGAGCAGTTGCTGGTCTCAACCTGATGTCAACAACATCTCCCCTCCAAACAGTGACAGCCAAAGATGTGACCAGACACCACAAAACGTCCCTGACAGGGCCAAAGCACCCCTGCTGAGAATGGTGTATAAGTGTCCCCACCCCAGAACAAAATCTTCCTGAGGTAACAACTTGGCTCTGGCACTCCCTCAGAGCGCTCTCCCTGTGGCTCAGCATCATATTGTCTACCACTAATCCCAAGCAGCTTCCTGAGAAGAGTCACACACACAAACACACACACACACACACACACACACACACACACACACAGGCTCACATCTGCTCCTCCTCCATGCAGACTTGTGGGCTAACCTTCTTCTACAAATTGGGGTCACGCTATTTTTGACAACTTGTTAAAAATTTAAAATATATCCTATTTACCCTTCCACATCAATATTTAAGTTCCACATATTTTTAAAGAAGTGGTGAGATGGGAGCCCACTAGATTCATATTCTCTAAACTGATTTCCCACTGATGGGCATTAAAATATTCTTAACTTTCTTTACACTCAAAAATACTGCACTAAATACTTTTTGTGTTTATACTCTTGAATGTTTTATTACTACTTCTAGCAGAATGGGCAGATCAAATGCTGTGTGTACAGAATAGTGATGGATTTTAGCAAAGTTCCCCCTAGTTAACTCCCAGTAGACATTTCTACATCTTGCTACCCTTAGAAACCAAGAGTACCACCTCTTTTGATTTTAACTTCCTTAACAGTTTACTAATCAATGGCTTCGTTAAAAGTCAGTAGCTCTAAAATTGAGAAGTTGCTTCAAAATAAAAGTGAGCTTAAGCTCCAGCTCTACCCTTCCGAACTCTCTGCCTCTCTAAAAGGCAACCATGTTTAAGCTCTGTTCTCCAGGATCATCAGCTGAGAAAGAACAGTCTTCCAGTTATCCTTGTCAGAATTTATTGAGATTATACATATTAGCATGCTATTATAACTGCATGTGGAGTGTGCTGTAATTATCTATTGGTGTTAATAATGAGAATCAAGAGAGTATGGAGGCCAAGTGAGGCCCAAATGGGGGCACAATGTAACAATTAAAGAGCACTGGGCCACAGAGGCTCTGGTGGCCTGTGCCAAGAGGCCCCTCAGATGGTCATAAAATGATCACGATAGAAGGGAAATATTTTCCCTCCATGAAGAGATGGTGATTAGTATTTGAGTCACTTGATGCTTATGATCCTTCAGAGGGATAAACACCTATATTTATATATATCCAGAGGGTATGAATATACATGCTTTTAAAACACGCCTCCATACATTTATATAAGTGACTCTTCCGGGCATATGGGTTTTCCCTATGCCTGGGGACTGTTCTGCATGGCACATTTCCACATAGGGTAATTTCAGAATGTTCTGCTCTGTTCTTCCTGGGGCTCCCTTACCCCCACCTTTGGATTGCCAGGAAAACTGATGTAGAGCATTAGCTAGAGACAGTGAAATAAAGCATGAGTCCATGCTTGTGGGGTGCCTTAGGCAGGGGGCTTCAAGGACCATCTTGTTCTTTTGCTCTTCCACCCTCTGTGAAGTGCAAGAAGACTCTTAGCCAGTGGACCTGAGAGAGCAGTATGAACTCAGAGCCTGACTGTATCATCAGATGCTCAAGTTTAATCGACTATGTTGCAGGACCACGTTTCTCTCTCTGCAGAATGGGAATGTGTCACACAGGCTTCCCGTGGATTCTCTAAGACAAGTCGATCAAGGATGTTTGTTTGGCTTTGATCACCCAGTACTTGGTCATTTGACTGCAGTCTTTACTGAGAAGTTGCCCCTTTCATCTTGCTAGGCTTAGAGTGTCCTACGGGCCACCTCCTGGGTTGGCTCAAGGGCTGGGCAGGGGCCAGAAATGGTGACTTGCGTTGAATAACAGGTCTGTGTTCAGTTTGGGCAGAGGAACTGATCTGAGCCAAGAAAACCCAATCATAAGACGTGTACTAGAAATGTTACAAGGCAAATCTGGGGTGACTGGCTTGTTGGGGACGTCACCCTACCTTGTCATGTCACTTCATCCTAACAGTAGGCGCTTCCAGAAGAAAGTCAGTATGGACAGAATAAGACCGAGTTTTGATGATGTCACTGAGTTCTTAGATCAACTTGGCCATAGCTGAGGCCTGCCTGGCCTTTTGGGGATATGCAGCAATACATTAATCTTCTTGATTTAAACTCATTGGGTTTCCAACCACTTGAAACTCAAAATCCTCACTAATAAAATATGCAAAGGCTTTCTTGCACTACCCGGTAATGGGCGCACAAGGAAACAGGGTGGGGACTTAGGAGAGGCCCTGCTTGCTGCTGAAGGGACAGGATGTCTCTCCCTTGGCATCTGAAAGAAAGCTCTGAATGGCAACGCTGGGGATCAGGCACACAGAGCTCAGTAACTAAGGAAAGCAGCTGCGGTGTGAATAGAAACAGCCACAGGAACCCGGGGCCCAATTTACTCACACCTGGCGCTGTGCCAGGCTGCAGGTGTCAAAGTCAGGGAGGGAGCAAGGGCTGTCACTTAAGGAAGCATGCTGATGCAATCCAAGCCAGTCTGTCATCAGCTGAGGAGTCACTCTGGGGTGGGGGTGATGGCTTCAAGGTAGACACTACTGATCCCAACAAGTAGGGGTATACTGCAAACAAGCCCCACCAGCAGCCCCAGGCTCTGACTGCAGGGAAGGGCAGCTCTCACACTGATGATAATGAGCAGGAAAGATGAGGAACAGTTACAGCGTGGGGGGTGGGGGAGAGTGGGGAACGGACAAAGTTGGCCTCAGAGAACTCAGTCTGCCTCTTGTCTCACTCCTGTAAGAGCTAGGTCTTTGCTTACATTTTCATGACATCCCTATGTGTCCCTTTGCAGTCCCAGTCAAGGCTGGGATTTTGAATGACTCATCCTTAATCCATTCCCCTGCCTCAGTCCTCTCTTCCTCTCACAGCACAAGCTTGTTCCTTCAGCAAGCCTCTACCCCAGGATCTTACTACAGGCCTCCTCCCTTGGAATATATATATATATATATATATATATATATATATATATATATATATATTCTCCCAGATCAGCAGCATGTCCCCTTTTACTTTATCCAGACCTTTCTAGAAATGCCACCTAGTCAGACAGGCTTTATCTGGGAGCAGCCCAGTTCACCCCAACCTTATCACCTACCCTGTACACAGGCAGTCTACTAAATTGGCTTAGCACCCATCTTTCCCTTCTGGCACGGGGCTCACCAGTGCCTAGAACAGTGCCAAAGCCATTGAAAGTGCTTCGTAAACATTTGTTCAATGGCTTTATTTATTTAAACACACATTTACTGAGCAACTGTCCACTGCAGATGTTGACTGAACAGCAAGGGGAGGGCTGAAGGTGCCTTCTCACCCTTGCTTCGAGCAATGGCTGTGTGGTCAAATGAAACAGCGAAATCATGGGTTCGTTTCAAAAGAGGGGAGTTCCCTGGAGCAGTGAAGGGTGGCTGGAAAATGGCTCTTTTTATTCCCTGTGAGTTTCTTTTTAGCCACCTCCTTAGGGTGTAATCTGGAGATGAGGTGTTTGAAAGGGTGAGCAAGGACACTTCCCTGTGTGTGGACCAGAAAGATGGAGCATGGTCCCACACGGAAGGGCTGTCCTGTACCAAGGCCCAGAGGCAGTGGGGAACTTAGTTTCTGCTCATGTGTAATGGCAGTTGGCCTGGCTGGAAGACAGAAAAGACGGAAGACAGTGTGCCCAGAATTGGTGAGATAATGGAGGGGAGCCCTGAAGATGGAGGTGTGGGGCTTTCTTCCGGGAAGAGGCATCCAGGAGGCTATCACTTTTAGGCTTGTTTGGGTCTTTTGTGAAGTGGATCTGATACAGACACAGGTGGGAAGAGAAATCAGCAAGGAGGGGCCCTTGCCAATGCCCTTCTAGAAAGATCAAGTGTAGAATAAAAACAGCTGGGATGTTTTGTTTCTGCTCCTTAAACCCAAAGACTTATGGGTAGAAATGGCCAGAAATGAACTGGAAGGATCAAGGGACGTCATGCCGGACTTTAGGATTCTCGTGCTGCAATCACAGTCTGATGTCAGGCTTAGCAGCTGTCTGTCAGCAGAGTGCATGCCAGCGTTAGTGTCACACTGGGTCAGGGCAGTTCTGTGAATGGCCAGGGAAACAGTCCACTGAGTCCCGGACTGACACCCCAGCCCTACCATTGTGCATGGTACACTTGAAGAAGCAATGTGTGAAGAGAAGCTGGACCAGGCACCGTGGGCAAGCCCAAGCTCCCTGCACCCTCACTCAGGCACTCAGGCCTCAGAGGAAGTCTAGTTGTGCATTGGTATCCAAAAATGAATCTGCTTTATTCAAACAAAAGGCCTCACTCAGGTTCAATCCCAGCACCACATGAAAAAAAATCAATCTGCGTGTGGATGTCTGTAACCCCATCACTTAGGAGGCAAACACAGGAGGATCCCTGGAGCCTGCTGGACAGCAGGTCACCCATTCAGTGAACTCTGGGTTGAGTGAGAGACCCTATCTCAAAAAAGAAGGTAGAGACGGACTGAAGAAGATACTTGACATTGACCTCTGACTTCTACAGGCACTAGTAAGTTCAGGCACACACACACACACACACACACACACACACACAAACGAGAGAGAGAGAGAGAGAGAGAGAGAGAGAGAGAGACAGAGAGAGACAGAGAGAGACAGAGAGAGAGACAGAGAGAGACAGAGAGAGACAGAGAGAGACAGAGAGAGACAGAGAGAGAAACAGAGACAGAGACACACACAGGGAGAGACAGAGACAGAGAGAGACACACATACACACAGAGAGACAGAGACACATATACAGGGAGAGACAGAGAGAGACACACATGCATATACAGAGAGAGAGCAGAGAAAGACACAGAGAGACAGAGAGAGAGCCTCATTCAGACATGGACGGCTCTCTGGAAGCCTGGTCTCTTTGGCACACATCTGTCCAGATTGGCCTGCAAGGCCCACCACAGCAGGTTACAGCCCAGATTGCTCTGTAGCCACAGGGACAGGCCCTAGAAATAGGGGCTGCCGGTAAGCTCAAGGCTCAAAAGAACACAGACGAGGACCTCAAGACATTCCATTAGGAAACATTTGCTTAGAGAATGGGTTGAGCTAGAGACACTTGGCCTCTGCAAGGGCTGTGCAGCTTCGGAGGTGAAGAATTTCCCTCGGCCCTGTAGGTCCTGGTGACACTGTGCTGGTTCACGGAAGGAGAAGCCAGAGGACGGGGAAATCACACCAGGTTGCATCTGCTTACACAGCATGCTTTTGTGCAGAATTATATGAGTCTGGGGGAAGAACCACAAACCTGTGTCTGCCTGTACGTTCTGAGTTCCCACAGCACACCTCTGAGGGACCTGGCTCAGGGACGCTGCAGAACTTGAATCTGGAAAGCCACCTCGTAAGGAAGTGATCCTTAGTTAGCTAAAGCAGGGTGTTTCCTCAGGGGAAGCAAAGGAGATGCAACTAAAATCTCCAAAATTAGGAGGATCATAACGCACTAATGTTACAATCAAATAAATTATAGTTATCTGTGTTTAAGCAGGGCGTTACTGGAAACTATTGAAATATGAAAAATACGAAATAATTGGAATGATATTTGTGAAATTTCCAGTAAAATGGCAAGTTAAAACAAATCAAAACTATATGATTGCACTTAGAACATATCTATCTAAACATACACACGTAACAAAATTTATGTGATGTATTCAATGGTATTACCATCTACTTGCATAAATATGTAACATATGCTATATATAAACATAGAATCGTGCTATATAAGCATATAATTATGCTTCCCTAAATATGCTGTACACTTAATGATTACATCACAAACTTCTAAAATAAACATATATGTAAATACTCTATAATACAGAACATATAGTCAATCTCTATCTCTCTTATATGTGTAACTGTTACACAAGCACATATTACATCTATTACACATTCTTGTTACATTCAGAATATAAATTTACTTTTCTTCTTGAAATTTTTGTATGTGCATATGCATGTGTGTGTGTGCATCTGTGCATGCATACATGACTGTGTGTACACATGTACACACACACACACGTGAAGTCCAGGGGTCAGTGTCAGGTATCGATTCTCAGAATCTGTCTGCCTTCTCCATTTTTGTTGGTTGGTTTTGAGATGGAGTCTCTCGCTGGTATCTGGGCCTGGCTAATTCAGATGGACTGGCTGGCTATCAGGGATCCACTTGTCTCTGCCTCCCAGGACTGCAATTACAGGTGAGGTGTGCCCCGAGATACCCAGCTTTTTCATGGGTTCTGGGGACCGAAATGACAGTCTGGAGAACAGTCTGACTTGAGAGAGTGGCATTGAGGATCAATTAGGAGATGTCCAAAGGCCAACACACACTTCCATCTAAGTCAAACACTGCAAATGTGTATATATATATATATATATATATATATATATATATATATAT
>CABHPP010148463.1:0-83233 GCA_902168425.1 Peromyscus attwateri
TGGTCATGAGTCTCCACATTAACTGTGTCTCTGATCCAGTCTTCCAAGGGTGCAGATCTTGCCTTTAACGGCCTGATTATTCTTTTGCATGCTGCATTAGCGTTCTCAAAGGCCAAAGATTCAATTATTATCTGACTAGCTTCTGAATCGGGGACCATTCTCTTTACTGCTGAAGCCAGTCTTTGTAAAAAATCTGTGAAAGATTCTTTTGGGCCTTGTGTAACTTTTGTAAATGACTCAGCTTTTTTTCCTGGTTCCTCAACTCTGTCCCATGCATTCAAGGCTGCCGTTCGACATAGAATTAAGGTTTGGATATCATATAGACATTGTGTGTGTTCTGAAGCATATTGGCCTTCTCCAATAAGCTGATCCTGGCAGACCTGTATTCCTTTATCCCTCCATTGTTTTTCTATGTTTTTAGCTTCATCTTTATAATAAACGTACCACTGGATCCTCTGGCTTGGTTCTAAAACAGCCTGCGCCAAGTCCCACCAGTCCTGTGGTGTAATCCTATTATATGTAGACCAAGAGTTTAACATTTGCTTTACATATGGGGAATGCATGCCATAAGATACTATTGCCTCCTTAAACCTTCATAAATCCAACATGTCAATTGGAGCCCAAATATTTTGTGTAGTCATTAGATCAGGCGACTGCTGTATGGTTACAGATAAATTAAGGGTGACTGTGTGAAAACAGGCTTTCTTTCTGTAACCTTCTGTTCCACAACTTCACTCTTAATTTCTTCTGTCTGAGTTTTTTTCAGGTTTAACAAGTTTTTCTAAAACTGTCATCCTGGCACTTAAATTGACTATCTTTTTAAATAGTAAAATGTGTATAGACATAGTTACAAACTGCATAATCCGATCAATAATAATCATCCCATACAGTTGTTCCATTGTCACACTGCCTAAAATTGCAAACAAAGCCCAATTTTTTTCCAATGCACACAGAAAACCCATTTTTTTTTAATGTGGAAAAAATTTCTCTGTTAAATAGTTTCCTTTAAAATATTTGATATGTTAATTGACTTACCAAGTCTGCGCAGAACAGTAGAAATCTGAGGGAATTTCAAAACAGCCACCTAGTGTCCAAGGTGAATTGAGAGAGAGAGAGAGAGAGAGAGAGAGAGAGAGAGAGAGAGAGAGAAGGAAAGCAAGCAAGAGAGCAAGCAAGAAAGCATAGCTACTAAAAGCTTAAATCCAGCCACGTGTTGCGGCTTGAGCAAAGAGGTGGAGGGAGAGAGAGAGAGAGAAGCCCTGGCTAAAAGCTTAAATCCAAACACATGTCCCCGCTTGAGCGGAGTCAAGCCTGGGCTAGGCTTCCTTAAACTCCAACCACGTGTGTTGGCTTTACAGGCAGGGGCCCTGTTGGCAGGGCAGGCCTGAGTTGTTTGTAGCACAGGCTTTTAAGCTAACCGCTTGGGGCCTGAGGCCAAACCGACCTTGGCCCCGGCTAGAGACCAGGCTATCCGGAGCCGACCGCCGAGGCGGGAAACCGGATCAGCCGCGGACCCGCCGCAAGTCAAGCGGTTTCTTATGGATTCTTGTCACGTTGGGCGCCAATGTTTTATTAACATACAAATAAAATCACATTTCAGCACAAATAAAATACCACTATACAGTCAAGATGATTTTCTTGGTTGTGATTTTGTCTTTGGTGGGTTTGAGTAATAAGAGAAGAATATGGAGAAAGGTATTAAAATTTTGTTCTCCCCTGTCCTTTAAAATAATTTGCAGGCCTGTGAAGAGGTTTGTGGTTATGTTGTCACCTCTTTTTTTTTTTAAATTAAAAATTGAAGGTCAAATCCTGGGAAATTGGCTTAAGTATGTAATTCCAGTGTTCCTGAGGATAGTATAAGATGATTGCAACAGTTCAGTGACATCCTGAACAGAGTGAGCCCCCATCTAAACACACACACACACACACACACACACACACACACACACACAGTCAAATTACCAACTTTCTGATTTTATAATAATTAATTAAAATAGGAGTTTTTCTTTATAAAATACCATAATTAATTTTTACATCTCTGTGATCACCACATCCTCACCCATTTACAATTCTGAAAAAAGCATTAAGCAATACTGACTTATAAAATTAGCTACCTTTTTAATATAGTCTATTATACATGAACAACCATTTAATGGAGTTCAAGGTTCCAACACCAGGCTTCTGTAGAAAAGCTTAGTAAGCCATCACTGAGTAGCTTCCTCCACAGGAAATGCATTTGACAGTTCCTGTTGAAATGTGACAACATAGCTTGACAAGGAAGAGGGGACAAACTTGGATGAACATGCACAGGATGCATCTCACCAACTCTTTTACTGTGGTACTGACCACATCTCCAGCAGACGGCTGAGTAGTAGATTGATTGGTTCTCTTTAGAATTTATCCTGTGTGTGTGTGTGTGTGTGTGTGTGTGTGTGTGTGTGTGTCTATTCACATGTGTGTATGAGTGTGCATCATGTAAACCACAGGTATGGAGGGATGAGGACAAATTTGTGGAGTTGACTCTCCCCTCCAGTTGTTACATGGGTTTCCAGGATTGAGCTGGTTACCAGGCTTGTGGGCAATCACTTTTATTGACTAGGCTGTCTTGTTGGTCCCTATACTGTTGCACTTTTGAAAAAGAATAGTATACTGAAATACCACTTGTTTTAGGGTAAAAAAATATTGACCCACAAAATGAAAGTGGGAACAAAGGCATTTATTCCCTCGGTCTATCTGCTCTGAAATAAGGGATTAATTTTATGAAAGTATTGAAGCAAACCAGAAACAATTGTGCTATGAAATTGTTTAAGCTGGACATTTAGACATATCCTGACTTTGGCTGCCTTGGGAGCTAGAAGTGAACAACATAACTCACAAGCCTGAGGTTCATGGCTGGAGTCTTCCTGACAGCTTTTCACCTTGGTTTTGAGTTAGTCTCTCTCTACTGAAGCCATAGCTCAGCTATTTGAATTCCAACCAGGTGGCTTCAGGATCCCTTCTCTCCACATCCTGAACACTGGAATTCAAGGCTGGCGGTCATCCTGGCATTTGAAGCAGGTGCTTGGATCACTGTGCCACCTCCCCAGTCTAGAAGTTTCTGGATTGATATTTGGAGGAATCATATAGTATCCACAGCTGCTACAG
This sequence comes from Peromyscus attwateri, assembly GCA_902168425.1. NCBI lineage: Eukaryota > Metazoa > Chordata > Mammalia > Rodentia > Cricetidae > Peromyscus > Peromyscus attwateri. Next base: position 3,145 of record CABHPP010148463.1, read on the forward strand.
TATTTTGTATCACCAATGGCAGTTAGTTCGCATCCTTGATAAAGTTTGGTGTTTCTTCTTTGGTTTGGATTTTGGACAATGGCTCTCCTCTCCAATGTGAAGTCATTCCTTACTGGAGTCTCTTCACATTTTCCTCATGATTGACTTTTGTATGTCTTTGAAAATATACTTCCTTAAGTTTTTGTCCTTTTTTTTTATTCAAGGGTTTTTATTGTTTGTTACTTTTTCTCTTCCTTCTTTTCTTCTTTCCTTTTTTTCTTTCTTTCCTTCCTTCATTCTTCCTTCTTCCTTCCTTCCTTCCTTCCTTCCTTCCTTCCTTCCTTCCTTCCTTCCTTCCTTCCTTTCTTCCTTTTATGCTCTCATCTTCCTTTACTCATTTCACCTTTGTACTTAGTTTTATATATACACATATTAGTTGTTATATATTAGCATATATATAAGTTATTAATGCCTCATCTATACACAGTGTTGAATAATTTCTCCTAATCTGTAAGTAGTCTTTTCACTCTGATAATTATTTCCCTTACTGTGAAGATTTCTACTTTGGTGAGATGTCAATAGATAAATTCAGTGAGGTAAATATGTATAATGAAATCCTAAGCAACCCAAAAAGAAAAAAAATGTTGATATGTTGACTCATGTCTGTAATCCTAGCCCTTGAGAGGTTGAGTTAGGAGAATCACAAGATAGAGGCTATTCTCAACATGAGATTCTGCCTCAAAATAAAGCCATAAGATATTACAAACAGAAAATGTTCCTATTCTACCGCAAGGTAGAAACTTTGTTTCAGAAAGACGCATGTTGCCGTACTCCACAGGTATAGCAGAGATCTAGAATAGTCAGATCCATCATCAGAAAGCAGAGCGACATTGCCAGAGCTGGGCATTAGGAACTGGACAATGGCTGCACAGCAGAAAAGGTAGTCATAAGACAGTCCTGTAGGAGCAGGAAATACAACTGCTGCTTGACTTGGGAGAAGCAGGCATTCCTGACTTCCAACAGCAACAGGGATGAATGGTAGGAGGTAAATGCTAGGGTGCTTTTAGGAAAGGCTAGTGCACATCTTAGAGTAAGTGAGAGCTGTGTTTAAATGTCTCTACAATCACTATATATGATTTGTAATGGCTCTAAAAGTTACGTTGTTTAAAGAACTTAAAAAGTAAATAAAAGATTTTGATACATCTGTTTTTATCTCAACTACTGTTTTTGGTGGGTTTTGTTTTCCCAGGCAAAGTCTTTACCCTGTAGCCCAGGCTTGCCTCAAACTTTCTGCAAGCCTTATGCCCAAGCCTTCCAAGTTCTAGGAATTCAAGAATGAGCCACTGAGATCAGCTAAGGCACTTTTCCTTAATAACAATAAACAAGACCATGACCTCAACTGGTTTGTGAGGTGCTTTGACAGTTTCATTGACTGATTTTAAAATAATAGGTCAAAAAAGATGGAAGCAATTCTTTCCATGCATAGGTCACCACGACAGGGTTTATGTCTTCACTATATATATATATGCTTCATGAGTTTATTTGTGAGATTCTCAGAAGAGCATAAACTCACAGACGAGAAAGGAATACATTCAAAGTCCATATGTGTGTTCACCTTAAGCATAATTTGTTGTATTTTAACTTTAGCAATATTTTTTCATAGTGTTGGAATTCTAGACTGTAACCCAGCATGGGTTAAAAACTGCTTTTCCTTCCTGTGTCCTTCTGTGTCCTGCCTCAAGATGCAGTTACAGTCATGTAGCATCATGCTTATAGTTAACTACACTGAATGGTGCCTTGAAGAGTTCAGCAAGCACATAGGTGTCATCCTACATGTTAGCTAATCCAAGAGTTCTTCTGCATAAAGACACAGAAAATATGCCATTTAGCCACAATTTCTTTGTATATGCTAAAATAATGGGTTTTCAGTAAAAACCTTTTCAAGTATGTATACTTGATAGGACCATTTAATGGTGTGGACGTGTACAAACATGAGTAGTGACGGAGGTCTTTGGAAACCAGGGCTTCTGATCTAAGAAGACTCAATTTGTCATTGGCAATCTGTGTGTACACCCTCACTTTTATTTAGAAGTGAGATTTTTTTCTTTAATTTCAAATATACATTCTTTCAGAAGCAGAATGGTGTGTTTGCAATAACTTATATTCAGTGTCGTTAGTTAATATTTAAACAACATTTCACTGTACCCTTCAGAATAAGTAACTGGGATGCTGATCAGAATTTGAACATTGCTTCAGTATTTTTTTTCATTAAAGTCAGCAAGATATTCTGAAATGTGTTGAGTACATGATAGTAGTTTTCTTTAATATATTTGAGCATATTTTAGAAACATTTTTTCATGTGTCGCAGATAAAATGATGATCCATTAGAAAATGTGCTATTTGATAACATACTTTTAGCATAGCAAGGCAGTTAGTTATTACTTCCATCAGTTGGGTTTGGATGAAGAGATCAGTGCCTCAGCATGAGTTCCTGTCTTGCTGAGACCACATGATGACTCTTCATTGATTTATGAGCTTTGCCTTTTTAAGGCTTGGCACTGCTGACACCATTAAGCTTGTCCTGGGTCTAACTAACCACAGCTGGTTAGAAGCTGCCTCTTCCCACACTCTACAGGAGGTCTGGCTGCTTAGGGCAATTCGGTGCCCATAGTTCAGGGCTTGGATTCCTGACTGTTTTTTAATGGGTTTCCCACGATCTGTATTTGCCCCTATTTTACAGGATCATAGGTTGCTGAAACCAACCATTCCAGCACTTAGAATCTGGCACCATGATATGGCTGTAGGCTCTTCTGCTATCACAGCTGGTGAATATCTCTCACCCTAAATAAGATAGTTTCATTGAACTTAAGTACAGAAGATGCTATACTTGGCCTCAGAACTCCTCTCATTTAATTAAAATGTATAGTTTCTTTTTTTTATTCTTCCTATTTCAAATGTGCCAGTAAATATTTGCTCAACATTCTCTTTATTAGGAGTAGCAAATACTTGTCGATCTGTCTAGTGAGTCTTGTCAATGATTATGCAACCTGATACCACCTTAATGAAATTTAAATTTAAAAGTAGTTGTTTGGTTTTGCATTTTTAGTCTTATAGTTTGTCACAATTTATTGCTTTACCTTAACCCCCCCACTCTGTGTTTGATTCATATACATGTGAGATAATCTAGTCTTGAGAATGATAATTATTCTCACTTTTAATTTGCTTTGCTTTTTTTTTTTCCTTTTAGAGATAGAGTCTTACTGTGTAGCCCAGGCTGGCCTCAAACTCACGGCAATCTGCCTGCCTCAGCCTCCCATCTACTCAGCATTTTAACGTTTATAATATTTTAAATAAAACTCTGGAGACTGGTTATTCTGTGTGGTATTTTAGGATATCTGATGGAATTCTTTCAGATGCTTAATTTTTTTTCTTTTTCTTTTTTTTATTTAAAAGTTTTTTTTTTCACATTAGATACCAAGCACAGTTCCCTCCCCCCTCACTGCTCCCACCCATCCTCCATCTTTCCCCCACCCAACCTCCTATCCAGTCCTCAGAGAGGATAAGGTCTCCCATGGGGAGTCAAGGAAGTCTGCCATATTAAGGTGAGGCAGGACCAAGCCCCTCTCTGCTGCATCAAGGCTGAGCAAGGCATCCTTCCCTGGGGAATGGGCTCCAAAAAGCCAGTTCATGCACTAAGGATAAATCCTGGTCCCACTGCCAGTGGCCCCATAAACTGCCCAAGTCACACAACTATCACCCACCTTCAGAGGGCCTAGTTCGGTCCCATGCAGGTTCCCCTAGGGTCTTGGGAGCACAGTGACCATTGCTCATTCCTCAGAAGGAATGGCGTCAGTCTGCTTTAAAAACTGGGCCACACCCAAAATCTCTATACTTACTCTCGGTGTTTACATGAAGACCCAAAGCTGTGATGATGATTGACACGTTGTTTCCTGGCTGGGAGGTCCGTGGTTGCCCTGTCCCTATGTGTAAGGATCAAGGGAACTGATAACCTTCATCCAGTACTAATGGAAACAGACGCAGAGATCCACAGCTAAGCACTGGGTGGAGCTCCCGGAGTCCAGTTGAAGCAAAGGAGGAAAGATTATATGAGCAAAGGGGACAAGATCATGATGGGGAAACCCACAGAGACCTGAGCTAATGGCAGCTCAATGACTCTGGACTGACAGATGCTTAAAATTTTAACATCTCCTGCTGAACAATAAAGTATTTGCACTCCTTCCTCTGCTTTAAGGGATCCCATGACACATGTCAAAATGAAAGAATGTATTTTAACGATCTCAAAATAGGTTTTCTTTTTGTGAAAGTAACAAACTGAGTCAATGCGCCCGCTCTGTATTATTTCTTCCTCCTATATTCAGTTCTGTCTCAGAGTTATGAAAGGAAATACAAGCTTAAAGTAAATGTATCAAGCAGGCGAAATAAAAATGACTTGTAAGTGTGGTGAACAGAATCCTTCAAATTTGTAAGAAAAGTTGTGAACTAATTCAATTTTGATTAAAGCTGCTAGCCGTTGGCTTTTGTTTTCTCTGAAAACATCACATATTTAAACCAAACACAAAACGTAAAACTCTATATATTTGAGAGTTGAACATTGTGGTATAATCTTAGCACTGTGGATTCTGAGTCTGGGGGATTGTGAGTTTGAGGTTAGGCTGGGCTATGATGAGTTCCTGGCAAGCCTGGGTTATATGGTAAGAAAGATACTGGCTCATATAAAGAAAATATCTTTAAGAAAATGTAAACAAACACAAGTGTAACGTCCAAGAACTTACTATTAAGATTGAAAAATGAAGTGCTAACTCCACAGGTTACTGTGTGTATCACTGTTCTCTAGGGGAACAGAGACAATGGGATTTACTATATACCCGTATACATAGATGTATATGCATAAATTTATTAAGTCAGTTTACATTAAAATAGCAACAACAGCTGAATCCCACCAGAGAGTCTAAGAACCCAGTAGACGCTCTGTCCTTGAGGCTGGGTGTCTCAACAGTACCACTCTGTCACTGAGAACCTGGAAGGTTTAGGGATAGCTGCTGGTTCTTAGTCCTTGACCAACCGTGGGAACTCTGGTCCTGAGATCAGAGAAAGAATCAACAGCCAATAGCCGCAGCAACAGGGCAGATCAACCCAGTGGCAAGAGGGAAGGCCTAGAGGTAAAGGGCATCTTCATCTGCCGTGCCCTTCTCATCTGGGCTGCTGCCAGAAGGTGCCACCACCACTGGGGTGGATCTTCTTGAATTAGTTAAGGCAAGCAGGAAGGTTATTCAGGTGAGGATCCCTACATAGGCGATTAAAATCTGTGATAAGCTGACACAAAAATTTTGATATAAAACCCAACCATAATAACTACATTTCTGAATAAAAAAGAGAAAAAAATGTATATATGCACAAACAACAACAACAAAATAATGGCTTGTGTTTATCAATACTTCTCTTACTTTCAGTATGATTGACAATTCATATAAACAATTCCTGCCCAAATTGACCTCTGTTATTGGATGGCATTGTAGATTGCAGGTGAGCAAACATTTCCCTGAACCGCTTTGCACCACCTCTGTCACCACCCCAGGCACACAAAGGAATCTGCTTTTAAACAGAAATCGCTCAAGAGATCTGTGGTCTGTAGTAGCCTCATCTGGAGTTGCAAAACACAAAAAAATAAATAAATTTTTTTTATTATTAACATCACAGGGGAATATATGAATAGACTTTTGTCTAACAAAATGAAAACTATAATCTGTAATCACCACATGAATCTGGGGCTGTTAAAATATTCTTTATATGAAAATATAGCTCCAAGTCACACATACACACAACCACATATATTGCTTTATCTTTAAAGAAAAGATTTATTGGTAAAGCAAGGAACTAGGAAATTTTCTTTTCAGTCCTCAGGCTCCATGTGTCATATAATGACACTCACAGCAAAGAGCAGCATGCTAATAGTCTAACCATTTGTCACTGAGATTGGTCTCAGTCATTTTTCTATCTAAGTAGTATTCTCATAATGACTAGAAAAGTCCAGGTCAATATAGTAAATTATAAAGGACTTGGGTGTAAGGGTGATGGACTTAGTTCTCTTACTTTCCCTGTACCCACAAAAGCAAACAGAACCTAAGCACCTAGGTGTTGAGATCTGTGTTAGGCTGCTTAGCAAAAACATGCTCAAAACTAAAAACTCCAAAACACAGTAAGAAACAAATTCTATTGAGATAGAGTATAAATAAGTAAAAACAAATAAAAGATGTCATGCAACCAATAAGTGGAATTTGTTATGTATGGCAGGCAAAAAATTAACTGTCTGGGAAAGACAACAGATCAAAAAGTAGGAAGAGAAAAAGAAAGAAAAGAAAAATAGCTTCATTGAGGCAGCCTGACATCTTCCATCAGGATATAGAGGGAAACTCAGAGTCTGTGGGGAAGGGGTGGGAGGCTCTGGGTCAGGCATTGTGTAAGATTCTTGGGTCTTCCATTCTTCCTTATCATCTCATCCAGATGTTTGTGTCTGAGCAGGCCTTTCCCATGAGAAAGGAAGCAGCCCTCTTAGGGCAGTTTCTCCTATTATCCTGTCAAAATTACTTTATACTTTAGAATATCTAATAATAGAACATGACACTCATATGAAAGAAACTGTTTAGAAACATTTAATAAGATTAAATTGAATAATAATATTATTTCAAAACTATCAGCTGGATTTGAAAAGTAGTATTGATAAATACTGGCACACTCCTAGCATCTCGACTGCTCAAGAAGTTGACATGAGAAGAGAGTTGCAGCTTAGAAGTTCAATACCAGCCTGGGCGAGAGGAAGGCCATGAAAAAAAAGAGAAATCAAATCTGTAATTATTACAATTGATTAGATGAGTAGCAGTCAACAGCAACTTGGTCATAGTGAGAGTCTATGAGAACAGTGAGCCTTTTGGCTCCCAGCAATCCTGGTCACCACATGCATACCAGGTATGGATGGAAGTAGAACCAAAGGCACATGTAAGCTCATTTTGCATGTATATCCCTTGTGTAAAAATTTAAAATGCTTTGGAATTTTCTAGAACAGCACCTTACTCATTGCCATGCAATCCATGGCTAGGTCAATCCTGTGGCATCATTACCTCCATCAAGCCAAAGACATAATTGTCATGAGCAGACAGGTGGTAATGAACAATCAGGATGCTTCTCAGAAACCAGCCCAAAAGCTGCCTGTAAAAAGCTTGAAATGCCTTCATAAGGTAGCATGTAGTTAATAACTAGTAAAAACATCCATCTCCCTAAATCCAAAATTAACCTTATTTATTAACCTCATTTTTACAACTTTATATGTGGATATAATTGCAATAATGCTATGGAACAGCTCATTCAAATTCCCATAGCACAAACCCAGAATGAACAGCTTGTTAATATTGATGAAAATTTATTTTAGAGAATATAGAAATTGGGTAGGGTGTGATTGAAAATAGGATCATTTCCCTTTTTTAGTGCAATGTCTGCCTTACTTACTGAAATCTATCAAAAAATTCAAAGAAAAATCTTCCCTGACCATAGGCAGCTATAATCTGACCATTAGCTGCTGCCTCTCTGATTGAATGTGTGGAACTTTGATACATAGCCCACCATGAATAATTCCAGATGAAGAGTGCTGCACAAATCAACACATTGTGCTTTTGAAAGATGGCCTTAAAAATAACATAAGGGTTGCACTGGATTGCTTGGCTTTCCCAACACCTCTGTTTCAACCAGCAAAAATGTTAACCATGGCTCCTTTTTCCACTGTGTTCCCAGTGTCAACTCCTATTCATTCTCAACCAACTCAACAAGCATTTATACAGTACTTCCTATTCCTCCATTTGGTGTAGGGTGGTAAAAATTAAGCCCTCCCTGCTACCAAAACTGTCCATTTTATGTATAGAACAGACTGCAGTGACAGTAAATGATTTCTAATAATGGTTATCTTGTTTCCCCCTACTTAGATGTCTGCTAGCTTTTAGCTGGACACATTGCCATCAGTCTTAAATGTTCTATTTCCCAAACTCCTTTGTGGGAAAACAAAGAAGGTCAGGATTCCCAGTAAGAAGATTTTTGGCATGTGTAGCAGTACCAACTGTAGCCTGCAGGACTCACAAGCTGCAAGGTTGTCATATTGATGGTTACCAGCAGCATTCCCAAGAGAAACTTCATAGTCAAAACTGAGGAAGGAAAAAAAAAGGGGGGAGGGGAATCAAGGATATGGGAAACAAAAAAAGCACCTTTACTACAGGTCTGGTTGATGCCTCCCATGTACAGAGTCAAGAATTCCAGGAAAATTAACAGGTGCAGTGATGATCACTGGGTAGAGTTCATACTCATTTTATTTACAGATGCTTCAAACAATAATGCTAAAAGTAGTGATAGACTATAATTAAGGTTCTGAGCATATATGACCTTGGAGTATGGCCTTACTCTTTTCTGAGATGTGATTTCATAATTTCTATATTTTTCCAGGAATAGCACAAAATTTTAAAAACTTAGTTCACAATAAGAAATAGGTCTAACACCTTTGTGGCCTCTGGTATTATTTTTCAGCCTGTAATCCTATCCACTACACCCCAGGAATTACCTTATGACCTCAGATCTAACAACAACAAACCAGAAAAAATTGTCTGTTAGAAAGCCTTTGAACAAAGTAACTTCAGAAATCATCCAAGTCACATACAGCTATAGTTCAAATTCATAAACCCAACATTTCTTGAGACACTTAGCCCTTGCCAAGTACAGTCCTTTTCCTTAAACATCTCTCATTTCATTATTGTTAATCATTAAATCTATGCCAGAAGCACTTTTTAATTAACTTTAAATAAGGCTTCAAATAATGGCTTTTTAGGTAAGAACACTTGTTGCTTTTGCACAGGACCCTAGTTCAGTTCCAAGTACCCATATCTAATAACTGTCTGTCACTCTAACACCGAGGGATTGGACATATCTATGACCTCCTTGGGTATCCTCATATATGTGTACACACAAACACATGCACATAAATAAATACAAAAATGGTCTCCTAAAAATACAAACACCAAATATGTTTCATACATGTTTGTCTTAAAAATCTTTTCATCTTCAGTCAAGCATCTTGACTTCACCTGAGTAAATGTATCTGAAAACAGCTCCCCAGAAGGCTAGGATTAAAGGTGTGCGTGCCACCATTTTCTGGTCTCCATATCTGTCTAGTGGCTGTTCTGTTCTCTGACCACAGATAAATTTATTAGGGTGCACGATATATTGGGGAACACAATATCACCACAGGAGAGGTAGAAGAGTGCAAAGTCAATTCAAAGCATCTGGCCACTGTCATATCATAGCTGCTAGAGGCTGAGTGTGTTAAACCCTAAAGGTTATATACCATACTACCTCAGTTCTAAGCTGTACCTTTAGCTATTCTCCTGGTGAGTCACTCCTTAACTCTGATCATTTCTTGGAGGTGACAGAATCAATGGATCTCATTACTATGTTCCTGCTACTTGACTTTCCTAGCAATAAAGTGGGTTCACTGAGGAGTTACCCTGAATCCTGGATGATTTGCACAATTAATTGCATATTGGTGCTTGCTGAATTGCAGGAAAGTAAGGAAAAATTAATTAAAAATATGAAAATATGAGTTGAATTTAGTGTGGATACCCTGTCTCCTATCCTGTCTTGATGGAGACATAAAAAACTAAATATCCTGACAAAAAACTAACCACCAAGTCATTCTGTTCATCCTAAGGCAAATCAGAACCCTGTCATGAATACTAAGTTGATACTGAATGTCTCCGAAGAAGGGTTCCAAAGTCATCATGATAGGAATAATCAGTGGGAGTGCTATTCTTCAGAGACACTGGCTCTATGCTGTTCATGCTGTTCTAGACAAATACCTAGGAAACATCTTAAAGGAAGTCTTTTGGCTCACAGTTTTCAGACGTTTCTGTTTATGGTATTTTGGCTTTTCTGTTTGGAGGCTGAAGAGTGATGAGGCAGAACATAGTGATGCGGAATAGGTGGTAGACAAGATGTCTCTCCTCACAGCCGGAAGGAAGCAGAGTCTGACAATAAGAGGCTAGGGCCAAGATAATCATTCAAAGGCATATCCAATGGCCGATTATAATTCTCCCAAGCAGCTGCTACCTCCTATTAGCCCATTAAGAGTGTAAATGCATCCCTCATGGAGTTAGTGCCCTCATGATCCCATTACCTGTCGATAGCACTTCCAACTTGGAAAAAAGCCTTTGACAAAGCAGGCTTTACAGAGGATACTTCATATTTAAATCATAACAAACAGGAAGTTAAAAGGAAATAACATCTCAGTTCATATTTGAGTCACCAAGTTGCACTCTTTATTTTGTCAGGAACATTTTTGAAACTCAGGGTAACTCTTCTTCATTTCTGCATTAAATGTATAGCAAGCAATCATATTGAGGTTCCAAATGCATGCAGATTTGCTGGAGACATTAGTACACAAAACCCAGTATTCCTCATACCCATCAGAAGGAGCAAGCCTGCATTTGCTGAGTCCAGACCAGGTGTATATTGACACATATTTCTCTTGTTATTTTAAAACAAGTTAAGCTTAATGAGAACAAGATGGGTTTCTTTTTCCTGTGGTATACAGATTTTTGTAGCTTAGCACAGAGAAAATAAAAACAAACATGAGGATTCTACTTTTGTTTTTATTTGAAAATTATTGATATTGTCTCCATCTCCAATGGTGAGTCAAAGAAATATAAAGAAACCCTTTGAACCTCTTAATTAGACAAAAGGAGAAATGTATGCTAGCTAATAAAGTAGAAAAATAGCCACAAGACAAGAAAATGTGTTTTGAAATCTATTCTCCATATTTTATTTTTTGCATAATTATTTTATAATGAAATATTTTTGTTAATACATGATGAGTTCATTGTTGCTTATTATTTCAAATGTCCCCTTAACCTTTTAGTTTTCATTGTAGTATGAGGATTACTTACAAAAATAACATAATAAAAGGTATATTTATATTAAATATTAGTTCATATTTTATTTATTCATAGAGGAATCAGGCAACAATCCACATGATCAGAGAATAACTTAAAGGAGCTGGTGTTCTCACTCCACAGTGTAGATTCCAATGAACAAACTCAGGTAATCAGGCTTCATATCAAGCACACTTACTCACTGTGCTATCTTAAATGCCCTTCAGTAAGTTTTAATTCTATTAGCTTGTTGAGCTAAAACTCCTCGAGGAATACTATGCTTGAGAAAAGCAAAAGTTTGGACTTCATACCTTTGACTGTACTGGAAGACAAAGGTGTAGAGAAATATAAAAATTAGCAAGAAATTGGATTTATTTGTGGACAAAGACATCTATTTAAACTCTATAAGTAAATAAATACAGAGTGAGCTTATGGACGTTATGGGTCAAGAAAGCCTGTTGAGGGGGCACGGCAGGCAGAGTGGGACAGTCTGGTAGTCAGAAGTTTTCCTGTGTCCTGATTGGCTGGTGGTTGGGACAGATCTCTCCCACTTGCATCCCCCAAATAAGCACACAGAGGCTCATAGTAATTATAACTGCTTGGCCATTAGCTCAGGCTTATTACCAACTAGCTCTTACACTTAAATTAACCCATAACTCATCTATGTTCAGCCATGTGGTTAGGTACCTTTTCTCAGTTCTGCCTTATCATCTTGCTTCTTCTGTGTCTGGCTGGCAACTCCTGACTCAGCCTTCCTCTTCCCAGTATTCCTTAAATTTGATCACCCCACCTATGCATCCTGCCTGGCTACTGGCCAACCAGCATTTTATTAAACCACTGTACAAAAGCATTATCCCACAACATTTCTGCTTTCCTGTCTAAACAAAAAGGAAGGTTTTAACTTTAACATAATAAAATTACATATAATAGAACAGTTATCAAGCAAGAATTACAGTTACAATATCTAGTCTATTTGTATTTGGCAAAATTAAAGAAAATATTACATCTATCATATATTTGTGAGTCTAAATTTCACACCTAATTTGTCTTTTATCATAACCAAGGAAAATTATAATTATCTAGTCTTCAACTACATCAAAGACCCCAGAATGATATAATATTACCTAAGTAAACAGGAAGTGCTTTTAAGCAACTTTCAAAAATCTGTAAATGACAGAGACAGCTACATGCCTGGATAGTCATCCAAAGTTCCTCTGTAACATAGGGGTATCCATCTTCATTGTCCAGAAAAGTCTAAGTTTTTAAAACATTTTAAATGCCATATTCTGTAGGTCTTTGAAGTGTTTGAAGATTACCTACCTAATTGAATTATATCTATGTATACTTAGAAAACGTAACATGACTGTAAGTTTGACTATCATAAAATACTAATTATTAATCTGTATTTCTTAATTATACATTACAATTTCAAATAAGTTGCACAAACATAATACCTTAAACAAGAGTAGAAATATACATACAGTATAACAAAATTAACTTTAAATTTGTATCAATAAACTAAAATCTATAGCAATGTAAACATTTTAAACAAGTTGTTGCTCTTTAAAAGTAGAGTCAATAATCTCTTCTTTTATCCTCTCATATCAATATCCTATATTTCTATATCATATCCTCCTTTCTTCTTTTAGAAAGAGATTGACTATGACCAATAGCAATTTGTAACCAACAACCTAAACAAAGACAAACATCCATAATCCATTTTTTGGGAATGTGATATAGTATTCTAGGCTACTTCCTGATGATAGGGGGTGCTAGTAGTCTTATGGGGATCCTGAGAAAATTCGAGAAAATGATCAAGTCCTAGGAAAACCAGCTATAACCTCCTCTGATAGGTACCATCCATTAAGGTTCAGGAGGTCTGGCTTTATCAAATCAGATCCATCTTAACCTGTAACAAATCATTGGCCTCTTACTTGCCATGAAAACAAAAGCAGGGCTTCCTTTCCAAAGCATCATATCCTTAGATCCAAATTTTGAAGTCAAGATACCTTTAAAATATACATATTAGTTTACCTCAGCAGGCTTTACAATCAAATGTCTTTCTGTAGTTAAAAATCCCAGAGACAACATAACCCAGACTCTCCATGAGATTTCCATCTTTACATGGCTTATTTTTTCTATTACTTTTACTATTTCTTTAAAGACTTTATTTTTTAAAACTTTCTACTTATTTATATAACTGTCTATATTCCTTTTCCTCTCTCTTCCAAGCCTACATATATTTTTATACATATTGCAAACCATTTAGAGGTTTATTTCATCTGAATCTGTTTTATTGTGAACCTACTGCTTTAAACAGCGGTACTGCTAGGATTGAAATTGCAGCTTCGGCTACCGGCTCTGCCCACCTCAGCTTTCCTACATGGCAGAACTACATTTACAGTTTTCCGCCAGCTCTGGGGGAACCGTGCTCATAGCTGACTCTGTGAATCAGTGGGTCTATGCTTCTATCCAGCAGTGTGTAGTCCAAAAACCTTTTTTTTTTTTTCCTGTCAGTACTAGCAAAGGCTAAATCCACCACACACCATACTGTGCCACTTGGAGATGCCTCTGTGTACTGTGGCAGGTATCTGCAACCATGCTGCTTAGCTCATGGTGGCTGGCGGCCAGCTCCATCTCATAGGCAGCTGTCAGGAGATGAGTCTATGCTGCTGCTGGCATGAGACTGTGAGACTAGGAAGCCCAGTGTGGCTCCATTTCTGTGTATTCAGAATTTTTAAACTTTCTTAGGTCTATATGGCTCAATGCCCAAAGGTGAGTGCCAAATGTAGTCTGAAGTTTTCCTGTGTCCTGGCTGGCTGGTGGTTGGGACAAACCTCTTTCACTTGTGTCCACCAAGTAAGCACACAGAGGCTTATATTAATTACAACCTCTTGGCCATTAGCTCAGGCTTATTATTGACTAGCTCTTACACTTATTAACCCATAATTTGTATCTATGTTTAGCCACATGGCTTGGTACCTTTTCTCAGTTCTGCCTTGTCATCTTGCTTCCTCAGTGTCTGGCTGGCGACTCCTGACTCTGTCTTCCTTTTCCCATAATTCCTTTAGTCTGCTTGCTCTTCCTATACTTCCTGCCTTGTTACTGGCCAATGAGCATTTTATTAAACCAGTGTACAAAAGCATTATTCCACAGCACAGTATCAGAATCAGAACGTCTTGCGGGTTACAGCCAAAGAACATCAGAAAAGGAGAATATGCAAGGGAGACTGGAGAGTGGCCGATGTCCAGTGCAGGGTAAAGCATAGGGAGTAGCCGAGAGTGAGGGTTTGGAATCTGTGCTCTCTCTGCTGTGACTGTCACAGTGAAACCAGAGTGCATAAGTGCAGGAGGAATAAAGGAAGGTAGAGGACATCAATACAGGAGAACAAAAAGGCAAAGAGTAGCAAAGAATAAGGAAGGTCTTAAGACATTTGCTTGTGAAAGAAGACATAATTTTATTATATGATTCTTATTTGCATGAAATAGAAACGAATAAGTAGCCCATATAAGAGTCTTTCAGGAGCTATGATGTACCCTGAGGAAGTTTAATGTCTTCAGGAGAGGAATCAGAAAGCTTTAAGATAGTAGATCATAAATAATGTTGATGATGGTGATATAGAAAGACTAAGTGGGCTCTTTGTTGTAAAACAGATGTAACACTGGATGCCATGAGCAGACAAACATGGGTGGAAGCCGCTGCCACTTACAGGGACACATAGGCTTTCATAGAAAAAGATTTTATAGATAAGGTTGATGGTGGAAGGAATTCACAGTGTGGATGTTGATGGAGTATGACACAAATGGCAGAGGCCTCCAGTCAGTAGCAGGACTTACACTCACTTTCCCTTCCTGTGAACCCTCCCATTCTCATTTGTGAAGTCTATAACCTTGCATCGCTTCTCATGACAAAGCCATGTGTTCTTCATCATCCCTTAATTCCCATCCTACCTTTGGAAATGATAGCTTGCAGTATTCTAAATGAAGAGATATACCCCAATTACCCAACATATGCCCCTCATCTGAGTAGCCAAAGTTTTTGATTCCACAGAATTTTGTGGTTAATGCAGGTGAAAAGTTAGTATCCCTTTTACAAAGAGAAGGAATTACACTTGAAACACAATCATAGATGAGCAACAACGGGTGAAATTATTGCCCAGAATATCAAGGCATTGTTCTAGATCCACTTATTTGGATCAGAGGATTCATACGCCTTTCATAAGGAAGTCAAAGTCAGTTATTGTAAATGCCCTTATTATAAGATATAGCATCATATCTACACCATTATATCAAGAAGCAATGTCAGGAAACACTTTAAAAAATATGTGCATGACAGCCTTGGTGTGGGGAGGAGGGACTTGGACCTGCCTCAACTGAATGTACCAGGCTCTGCTGACTCCCCATGGGAGACCTTGCCTTGGAGGTGGTGGGAAGGGGGGGTGGGTTGGGAAGGAAAGCTTGGGGGTGGGAGGAGGGAAGACAGGGAAATCTGAGGTTGATATGTAAAATGAATAGAAAATCTCTTAATAAAAAAAGAAAAAATATGTGCATGATTAAATCATCTTTCTTTTTTTAAATTTTATTTTATAATTAATTTAATTTTACATATCAGCCACGATTTCCCTGTCCTCCCTCCTCCTACCTCCCCACCCTCCACCTCCCCCCCTACCCACTTCCCATTTCCACCTTCTCCAAGGCAAGGTCTCCTCTGGGGATTCAGCTCAGCCTGGTAGATTCAGTTGAAGCAGGTCCAGTACCCTCCTCCCTATACCAAGGCTGAGCAAAGTGTGTCAGCATAGGCCCTAGATTCCAAAAAGCCAGCTCATATACTAAGGACAGGTCCCTGTCCCACTGCCTGGGGTCCTCCTAAATAGTTCAAGCTAATAAACTGTCTCACTTATCCAGTGGGCCTGGTCCAGTTCCATGGGGGCTCCTCAGCTATTGGTTCACAGTTCATGTGTTTCCACTAGTTTGGCTATTTGTACCTATGCTTTTTTTCAATCACAGTCTCGATATCTCTTGCTCATATAATCCCTCCTCTCTTTCACTGATTGGACTCCTGGAGCTCCACCTGGGGCTTGGCCGTGGATCTCTGCATTGGCTTCCATCAATCACTGGATAAGAGTTCTATCATGACCAGTTAGGGTGTTCGGCCATCTGATCACTAGAGTAGGTCAGCTCGGTCTTTCTCTCGACCATTGCCAGTAGTCTATTGTGGAGGTATCTTTGTGGATTTCTGGGGACCTCTCTAGCACTCTGCTTCTTCCTATTCCCATCGGGTCTTCATTTATCATGGTATCTCTTTCCTTGTTCTCCCACTCTGTTCCTGATCCAGCTGGGACCTCCCACTTCCCTAAGCTCTCTTTTCCCTGACCCTTGCCCTGCAATACCCCCCTCCCCATGTCCAGTTTGCTCATGTAGATCTCATCCAATTCTCTGTCGTTGGGTGATCCATGTATCTTTCTTAGGGTGCTCTTTACTAGGTAGCCTCCCTGAAGTTGTGAGTTGCAGTCTGGTCCTAAATATAACACCAGTACCACAGACACTGAGAGAAACAATTAATAAATGGGACCTCTTAAAACTGAGAAGCTTTTATAGGGCAAAGGACATGGTCAACAAGACAAAAGGACAGCCTACAGAATGGGAAAAGATCTTTACCAACCCCACATCTGACAGAGGGCTGATATCCAGAATATATAAAGAACTCAAGAAATTAGACATCAAAATAACCAACAGTCCAATTAAAAAATGGGCAATAGAGCTAAACAGAGAATTCTCAACAGAAGAAGCTCAAATGGCTGAAAGACATTTAAGGAATTGCTCAACATCCCTAATCATCAGGGAAACGCAAATCAAAACGACTCTGAGATACCATCTTATACCCATCAGAATGGCTAATATCAAAAACACAGAAGATAGCTTATGCTGGAGAGGATGTGGAGCAAGGGGAACACTCCTACACTGTTGGTGGGAATGCAAACTTGTACAACCACTTTGGAAATCAATATGGCGGTTTCTTAGAAAATTGGGAATCAATCTCCCTTAAGACCCAGCTATACCACTCTTGGGCACATACCCAAGAAATACTCAATCATACCACAAGGACACATGCTCAACTATGTTCATAGCTGCATCATTTGTAATAGCCAGAACCTGCAAACAACCTATATGCCCCTCAACTGAAGAATGGATAAATAAAATGTGGTACATATACACAATGGAGTACTACTCAGCAGAGAAAAACAATGACATCATGAGGTTTGCAGGCAAATGGATGGAACTAGAAAAAAAAAATCATCCTGAGTGAGGTAACCCAGACTCAGAAAGACAAACATGGAATGTACTCACTCATAAGTGGATATTGATGTAAAGCAAAGGATAAATCATCTTTCTTAATTGACATTTTGTTTTCATGTGTGTAAACAGTATAAAATTTAACTTAGAATGAAGCAGTTTGTCTCATAACTTCAATCCAATACAAAGGCAGCAGAGGTAGGCAGATGTCTGTGAGTTCAAGACAAGTCTGGTCTACACAGTTCCAAACCAGTCAGCTCATTAGAGTGGGGCCCAGTCTTTTTTTTTTTTTTTTTTTTTTTCCAAACGGACCAGTTTGCAATTTGAATGAATTAGCTAAATAATTTTCATTTGCTATTGTGGTTTAAATGCAAAATATATTCCATAGGTTCAAATGTTTAAGCACTGTTTTTCAGGTGTTAGAATCCTTTGGAAGGAAACTTTTTTTAGGAGTAGATCCTTGCTAAATGAAATGAGTCACTGGATTTAAGGTGTGATCTCTTGGTTCCACCTTTTGTTTTTTGCTTCCTGAAGGCTGATACAATGGTACTAGCCACCTCATGAGCCTACTACCATACCATACATTTTCTGCCATAATGAGCTACTTCACACTTAAACTATAAGGTAAGGGGAAATAAGCTGCTTTTCATCAGGTATTTGGTTACAGTAATGCCAAAAGCAACTAACACAAATATCAATAAGTAATTGTGCAAGAACAGCACAACAGATTAAAGATCACTCCTGTCTTTCCTTAGTGAATGCACATTTGGGAGGCCAGCTATTTGAGGAGCAGGTTTCCTCCTGAATAAGTCAATTACCAGCCTCTTTACACTTAAAGGCATGGTTATTAATTTAGTGGAATTGGTACATGTCTTATAGGAATGGACATTTGCTTGGTTCATTCAGTTGCAATTTGCTGAATTACTATTATAACCCAGGGAAGAAGGTTGTGCTGGGGCAGACTCTGAGTTTAGTGTCAGCTATTATCTAGAGAAAGACAGATGTGTCACAAGAACTTGGAAGCAAACTTGTAAAGCCACAGATCTCACCAGGAGTTCACACCAAGCACTACTTTCAAAAAAAGAAAGCCTGAAAAATCTGAACCCGGATTCAATAACTAAGGTCTGTATTGGGAGCCCAGAAAAAGCACCCACAGTGCACAGAAAACTGTCCACATCCCTAAGGGAATCTGTTTCATAAGACATAATAAAAGCCCACTGGTTCTCTCCTATCAACTAGAATTAAATGACATGCTTAGAAACGTGTATTTTAGGACGATACTAACTGTATTGAATTATAATTTTACAGTGGTCTCAGAATTTCCAATTAAGTGGTTTTCTTACATAAATGCTGAAGGTATGACAGGTCATTTTTGAGGTTCAGTGTGCAACTGATGTTTCTTATGATGCTTTGTGAGCATCACACAATAGTAATAACATCAAGATTGGTTTCCTTCTCATTTCCATATTAATATATTTTTCTATATGGAACATTCTAGGAAATAGCTTGCACATTTATTTCAAAGAATAATTATTAGAATCTGATTTTCAATTAATGTACATTTTGGTAGGTTAATGAGTTTTTCATTAAAAGACAAAACACATTAGAAAAACAATTTAAGAGTACAGAAAAAAAATAAAACCTTTGTCTTGTAGTTTCAGAGTTTTCTCTGAAACAGAAATAGTACAGGTCCATCTATTGCCTGTACTACTCTGGGCCTCAGTGAGGCAAGGGGTGGAGGGTGGAGCAGAGCAACTCAGCTCGTGGCAAACAGGAAACAGAGTGACCAGACAGGACCAGGACATCTTATATTCTGAAAAGACAAGACCCTAGTGACCTAGTTCCTCCAACCAAGACCCAGCTCCCCCAGTACCAGTATCTTTCGATAATCTCCTCAAAAGAACTCATGGAGCAGCCTAGAGTTCTCATGTCCAGAGAGTTGCCCAAATACCCTCAGCTGCCAACCAAGCCCCCCCACAACCTGTGCCGTACATGTAATAGTCAAGTCATGAACTGATTTGAGATATTCCTCAGAATAAGAAAAAGAATAATTTCTATGCAAACTGATAACATGTGCAATGGAAAAATTAAATCAAAGGAAGTTGAATTCTTCTGAAGAATATTTGTCATTCTCCGATAAGATGAGTTGCTGGGAAATAATAATTCAATTTCTCAGTTGAGATTGAGAGTGAGGATTTATTCCTGCAGGAGTGTGTGAGTGAGAAAGTAAAGGGGTGGAAAGGAGAACAAAGAGGATGCTATTCTCAGGCTTTCTTTGTACTTCATAAGCAAACAATAAGCAATTTAGTAGTCCATAAAAGACCCTTTTTTCCTTTCCAGTGGACAGGAAAATGAGAGCTATAAACAAAAGGGAGGCAAAAATAGACAATGTGGGCATAGTAAAAGTTTTAAAAATAATTTGACTATTAATTTTTCACTTGACTTGGCTTTATGAGGGTTGGTTAATTTGTGTTATAAAGTGTACCTCAATGTTGTCTATGATGTATATTTCCAGAACCTTTCTCCAATTCTTGCCTTTGTAACTGTATAAAGGCCAGGCTAATCCAATACAAAACTCTTGGCTATTTCTACAATGTACTCTTTTGGTACATAGTAATAGAAACTTCTATTAAATCATAATATTTTTATGTTCTGTATTTATAAACTGAGATTTAGAAATTTGAAACATTATTTTAACTTAATTGTTTCTAAAATTATTTATAAATGATTATTTATAAATATAGTATTTGCATTACATAAAATGTAATATATTATATATGTATGGGTGTTTTGCTCCCAGGTATCTCTACACACCACTAGCATGTCTGGTGTCCCTGGAGGACAGAAGAAGGCTTTGGAGTCCCTAGAACTGAAATTACAGACTGCTGTTGCCACCATGTAGGTGCTGGGAATCAGATTTATGTCCTGTGAAAGATCAGCTGAGCCATCTCTCCAGCCCTTGAAATTAGAAACCGTGTTTTTCTCACTTAAACCGTAGAATAAAATGACAGGTAGCAAATTAGATGCCATAGACATTTAAGTTATTTCAGTTAATTTCATTGCCTTCACTCATCACTTTTGTTTAGAAAGATCCTCTGTAGTCTTGGACTTATATCAAAGGTGTGTGTGTGTGTGTGTGTGTGTGTGTGTGTGTGTGTGTGTGTGTGTGTGTTGAATGAGTACTGTATACATGTCTGCATGTGTTGGTGAACATGTGTGTAGAGGTATGTGTGCATGATTATGCATGCATGTGTATGGGGGAGTGAGAGGTTGACAATGGATGTCTACATCTGTCATTCTTCACTGTATTTATCCAGGCAGGCTCTCTCACTTAAACTCAAAGTTCACTGATTTGACCAGTCTAGGTAGCCAGCTCATTGTGGGGATCCTTTCTCCATCCTCTGAGCACTAGGATTATAGAAAGGCTTTCAGAACCCCTGGTGTGTCGGGAAGGCTGTTGATGCCAACACCTTCCTTGTACTTACAAGGCACATGCTTAAACAGACTGAGTATCTCATCAGTCCCAAAGACTGATTTTATTTACCACATATTTGTAAATATTTCTGTGTTAATATTTGGCTACTTCAAATAACTAACTGATAGTCAGATGTGCTAGCATGTGATCTTTCTTACTTAAAACATAACAACAGATCTCCCGAGATGAGTTTGATCTCTAATGAGTATAGCATCCTGACTATCTCTCCAATAATGTGTTGTTCTAATACATCATTTCTGAAGGCTGTCTCTTTAATGATGTATTGATATAATATATCATCAGCCTGAAGCAGAAGCAAGATACATTGCCTAAAATATGGTATCCTCCATGGAACAAATGATTTTTAGAGCAGATTAATTTTAATTATGAGAGAAAAGAAGTCTCCATTCAAGCAAATTACATTAGTTTTTCCTAGTCAGTATCTGCATCTCGTCAACAAAATTGGGACACTGGATTTAATAATTTTATTTTGAAGCCAATAAATGATGTACAGCCTCTTTGTTTTCCCAGCTCAGATTTAAAAAAAAATGGCCTGTGGACTTTTTGTTTTACTTTCCTACATTTCATAACTGATTTCTTCTTAAATTTTCTCATACATGTATACTGTGCATAAAGTAGATTCTCTCTTTATATCCTCTGTCTTCTCTTTTCTTGTTCTTTTACCTCCTTTCTGTCACTTTTGTCCCCCAGTTTCCCTTCTACTTTCATACTATATATATTTATAATTATGTGATTTTGTTTATGAATATATGTATTTTGTACATAGGATCTCAGAAGGACAATGAGGCCAAACATATTTGTACTTTTGAAACTGTCTTAACTATCTTAATATGATTGTCTTCAACAGCACTCATTTTTCTGTAAATAATGTAACTTCATTCTTTATGACTTAAAACAGTCCATTGTACATATGTTCTTTATTTCTGTTATCCATTCCTCTGTTTTTTATCACCTAGGCTGATTTTAAAACTTACCATGAATTAATTATATTAATATATCTTCTCAAGGTAATTTCAACTTTAGAATACTTTTATGTGTATAGAGCTAACATAATTTATGATCATTTTAGGATTGTTTTCACGTATAAATAAAGTGTAATAACCCACATTATAGAAAAGATACTCATCTTTGTAACATTGGTTAGTTTTCTATTATTGTAACAAAATACCTGAAGTAACTGATTTAAAAACAGGAACTATTTATTTTGGTTTCTGATTGTGTGGGTTTCAGGACACAGTTAGGTGTCCCCATTGATTTTGATGTGGTGGTGAGTCCATTCAATATGGCAGGGATTCCTGATGTGTGAAGCAAATAAATGCCTCATAGTGCCGGGAGAAGCATGGAAGAGATTGGAGTCCTACAACCTCCATTAGCAAATGCAAACTCATCCAGGATATATCATTGCCTAATAATTTCAAAGACTGAGGGCAAACCTTTATCCCATGGGCATTTTGGACACACGTATCCAATTAGCAAATGTGTTTTATGTATAACTAACTTTCATGAAAGAATGCTGATCAGTCCCGCTGCAAATTACTTGCTCCAAATGTTTACTTTTTCCTAATATTAAGTTACAGATTTTTCATATGTGATGGCCATAGGTAATTGTCAACTTTAGAGAACCTTTAGTCACTTGGGAAAAAAGACCTTTGGGCAAGTCTATGTGGAATTATCTTAACTTCAGTAAAACCTGCCCACTGTGAGTAATATGGGTCCATAGGCAGGCTATCCTGGACAGCACAACAAGGAGAAAGCGAGTGGAGTGCTAGACTACATAAATTCATTGCTCACTTCTTCTAACTGTGAGTTTTATGTGATCAGCTGTTTCAAGCTCCAGATGCCTTGCTTTTCCCAGTACAACAGACTAGAACTTGAAACTGTGAGTCAAAACAGTTCCTTTCTTCTTAGGCTCCTTCCTTGGTCAATTTATCACAGCAACAAGAAAGAAACCATAACACCATCTATATTAATTGTCTAGATATTTGAACACTCCAAACTTATTAAATCTCTGAAATAGATCCCTTATATGAGATAGTTTGGGACAAGAATTTTCAGTTCAAAGAATCCACAGATTCCTCTTTCTGTGCCTGTGTAAGTTACTATGAAAATATTTGGGTTTAGATGTCAATCAATCTGTAGTGTAGAGACATTGTTTGTTGCCATGCTTCATCTGGTGATATTGGCTTCCTGCCTCTCCATTATGCTGTCTCTCCGTGCCTGTCTTTCTTTTTCATTTACACTGAGAAAAACAGTTATTTAACAAATCTACAGATTCTTCCTCTAGATGCTTCTCTGCTGCTGATACATGTCACCATAACTATGAATTACTAAGGTGTGTCTTAGTCTACACTAAGTTACAACTCTGCATGCAAGTCTCTGTCATCTTGAATTTATCATTCAATGTCATTGTATAACCAGTTGGAAAATTCTCCTAATGTATTGACTACAGTTAGTCGTATGGGTAACTGGATGTGTCATCAGCTGACAAAAGGAAGGGGGTCTTTCCCTTTATTACTCATCTTTAAAATTATTTTACTTAAGGCACAACATATATACTGTTAAGAAGTTAACAACAGTCATTGTTTTCTTTCTTATTTTTTGAGAATTTCATATAAATCATTTATGATATGTCATGTCTACCCTTTTCTCTCCCCACTCCAGCTATTCCCTGCTACCCTCACATATGTATATATAGATGCATAATCCACTGAATACATTTAGTGTTGATTATGTGTGTATGTATTTAGGACTGACCACTTAGGATTGGATAACCTAGCAGACTGATTCTCCCTCTCTCAGGAGCCATTAAATGCCTACAGCTTTTCACCTAAAGGTAGAGTCCTGTGAGATTTTTTTCCCCATATATGTTGGCTTCTTAACTGGGGCTACACAGGTCTTCTTTATTAGGTGAGCAAATTTTTGAGGTTTCATGGATGCAGCTTCTTTGTCATATATAGAAGAAACTACACTGTCTTAAAGTAAAAAACCTGGTCCTCTGGATCTTACAATCTTTCTTCTACATCTATGAAGGCCCCTGAGCCTGAGGTATAGGTGATTGTGGATGTGCCATTTGGGCCTGGATACCCCATATTCAGTTGTTCACTACATTTTGACCAGTTGTTAATTTCTATAATTGAAATATACATAGAAAGATAACATAAAGTTGAGTGGATATGGAAGTGGGAAGGATCTGTAAGGGTTTGGGGAGGGAAAAACATGATCAAAATGTATTGTATAAAATTTTCTAAATTGAGATAGAAAAAACCCATAAAACTCAAAATTTAACCACAGAAAGATTAATAGTGACCACTGGAGTAGCTCCTAAAGAATGATTGGAAATGCTAATGCCTTTATATTGCTGAAAATACGAAGTTTTTTTCTTTGAAATATCTGAGCACTTGATATATGGGGTGAGCTGAGGTAGTCTGACAGAAACAATAATGAGTGAAGAATTATAACTTTCCTTCATCGT
The DNA here is from genome assembly GCA_902168425.1 of Peromyscus attwateri. NCBI lineage: Eukaryota > Metazoa > Chordata > Mammalia > Rodentia > Cricetidae > Peromyscus > Peromyscus attwateri. The sequence goes on from CABHPP010148463.1 coordinate 27,364, forward strand.
CTTCCCTTGTTAAATCTATTAAATTAAATTCCATATTAAAACATTAGCTCAAAAGGTCATAAGCGCAGTGGAAAGTTCTCTGAGACACAAAAAGCTTGTGAGCATGCCTATCCTCACAAGAAAATCACCCAGATAAATGGGAAATAAGACTTTCGTTAGGTTCACTAGAAGACAGGTCACAGGTCAATCACAAATCTACAAATCTGTAGAAGAAAAAAATACAGAGTCATAGAGCAGTTGGTGTCAGTTTGGGTTTGTACACAGCTGGCAACTGTTTGACATTTCGGGCGTCTGAGTGTGGAGTGTTAAGAGACTTAAAATCTCAGTGTTGGGTTAGAGTCCTACACTTCCATGGGTTGTGCCTCTAAAACAATCTCTGTGTTATCACCAAAAAAATCAGTAACACTTACATCACACTTCTAACTGGAACAGGGACTACAATGAAGTATTCCCACCTGTTCTTTATAGTAAACTGCAGAAGTGACAGCTCATTAATGGACATCTTAACACTGTGCAAAGGGACACTTGGCAAAACCAAGTCTTTTCAAACCTTTCTAGTCATATAAAGACAGAAAAAATGATTAAAACATAATTTTGAATTGTTAAAGAGAGTCAAGCCCAGTAAAAATCCTGAAAATTGAGTCATAAGATTATAGACTACCTCCCTTCTCTACACCTGGGTCTGTATTACCACATCTGGTGTAGTAACTATGGAGAAAGACACTGACTCTACTTAGAAAGGAATTCTGAGGGAGACCCATAGACTGTAGGAGAGATAATCAACTACACGGCAATGTATGCGGAAAAGTTCCAACTCCTAGGCAGGTCAACAGCAATCCTAACAGTGATGGTTTAATATACTCTATTCCTGCCACCCCATATATGACACATCTCTTTGAACAAGAACTACAATGCCACTAACTATGAGCTAAATCACAGTGGCAAGTGACAGAGCAGACCCTGGAACTAGATTAGGACAATACAACACAGGCTTTCCAGCCAAGTAAACATATTTAATATACTAAAGGACCTAACTTATAAAAAGCAGATATGCTAAATGTGGTGGCACATATCTGCATTGCCAAGAGTTGGGAGGCTGAGGCAGGAGGACCATCATGAATTTCAGGCCAGCCTAGCCTACATAGTCAGACTCTCAATACAAACAACAACAAAGTAGCCATCATAAGAGAATAGAGGGGAATAATGGAGATTTAGAGTTTAAAGGAATCTAGAAGAAATTAATGCCATGGGGGGCTGGAAAGATGGCCAAGTAATTAACAGAACTTGCTGCTCTTGCAGAGAACCCAGGTTGGTTCCCAGCAGCCAGATGGTGGATCTCAACTACTTGCTACTCCAGTTTCTGATATTCAGTCCCCTCTTCTAACATCCTCCAGCACTAGGGACAAACATGATGAACATATGTTCAAGCAGACAAAACAACAACTACTCATAGACAAAAAATAAATCTAAAAACAATTTCAAAAAAGAAAAATAATCCTTATGATCCATTAGTACTTTGGTGTAACTGTGAAGGTATTGGACAGTAACCTCTCAAACTAAAATACAAAATATGGAAGAAAAAAAGAAAAGAAATACACACAAATAATGAGAAAGCTCAGAAAACCCACAATCTTGTGACAGTAACAGATGATGTGACATGCACACAGTTGGAATGCCAGAAGGAGCAGAAGAGTGAAGGGAGCTGGAGAAATATTTAATTCAATAATAACTCACATTCCTCAAAATTTATGACAGACCCTAAAATACAGATCTGGGAACCCAGAAACGACCAACATGTGACCTAACAGTTAAGATAAATACTCTACTGAGAAAAACCAATGGTAAAGGGAAAAATGTTTTAAATCCAGAGTCAGAATAGTAGCCTTGACTTCATTTGGTAATACAACATTGGTTTTAATTCTTAAATGTACAGATTTCATATAATTTAAACTAAAATCTCATATTTGTAGATGCTGACAAACTGCTTCTACTGTTTTCATGTAAAAACACAAATGCTAAAAAACAAGGGAAAACAAAAGCCAGTATTATACAGGGAAATGACTATTGGAAGAGTGACTGCATGACCCCAGCATTTCTTGTAATAGCATAGTAGTGAGAACCCTATAAGGGTTCATGACAGCACAGAACAATGCATACAATACAGCACAGAACAATGCATACCACACAGCACAGAACAATGCATACAATACAGCACAGAACAATGCATACCATACAGCACAGAACAATGCATACCACACAGCACAGAACAATGCATACAATACAGCACAGAACAATGCATATAATACAGCACAGAACAATGCATACCACACAGCACAGAAGCAAACCTCACAATTACGTTCACCACACTGGTGACAATGGACGACACATAACACAACAGCATGAGGATATTATCTTTGACCAGTGATTGAATGAATACTTTGACATTAATATGGAACATCTCTGACTAGATTATAAGCCTAAACTCAAGGCTTCTAAACTTTTACAGAATGCCACAGAAAACCTAAGTGACCTGATGTTGGGTGATTAGTGTCAGATGGAACACAAACATGTAATGCATGAAATAACAAAATGACAAACTATGCATTATTGGAATAGAAACTTGCATGTTGATGACTGTTACAGAAATAATGAGCCAAGTAACAGACTCTAAGTAAACACCTTTTAAACACTTACCAGGGCCTGGCCTGGGGTTACACACCTTGAGTCAGTCACAAGGCTGAGATAGGTGAATTCTTGAAACCAGCCTAGGCAGCAACTTTATTTATAATATCCTTACCTGGAAGCAACTAAGATGCCCACCAATAAGAAGCAAAATGACACTACAGCATGCCTAGCAAAAGAAGGTTATTCAGAAATGTCAAGAAATGGATTATCAAGAAAAAACAAAAACCAAAACAAAAGAGAAATGTCTTAAAATGATACCACTAAACCCAGAAGTCAGCTAAAAAGTGCATGTACTGGCAAATGTGAATGAGCCTGGGGGGTGTGGGGCATTTACCCACCAAACCCCACAGCTCCCCAGAGTTTTCTTGAGTGTGAGCAGCAGGAAATATTAGATAGAAGGATTTATATTGCGGAGATAAACAGATAGAAAATAAAGGGTAACCTTGACAGGACTGGAACCTTTTCCAAAGGGGCCCCAACTGTCTCTGCCCCAGGGTATTTATAGAGATGCCAAGGGGTGGAGCAAAAGACCTCCTCCCCCAGCACAGCCAAGTGCAGACCATTTCAGACACCTGCACTCAGGCCCATGGCCCTAATCATCCTCTATGCGGACCTGCTGGGTAAAGCCACGAGGAACCTGAAAATAGGCTCTCACAGGGAGGTGAATCTGTGGCAGAGCACTTGAGTGACATACAAGACACTGTGGGTTTGATCACAAGCACAGCAAGAAAAGAAAAAGGAAAGCAAAATACAGAGGTAGTAAAAAGGTTTCTCATCACAAGGAACTAGAGGATGATAAAAGATGAGTAGGTGGAACATACAAAATGTTATCAGGGCACTGAAACTGTTCTGTATGATACTATAATGGTGGATCCATAACACTAGACATTGGTCAAATCACAAAGAATTGCTCAAGTGAACAACCTCGCTATGAACTGTGCATGTTAGTTAACTAATTCTGTTGATACTGGTTCACTGATTATAACAAAAGTTCTGCACTCATAAAATATTAATAGGAGAAAGTATGAACTTCGTGTGTGCATGTGTCTGTGTGTGCATAGCTATGCATGTATATGAATGCTTGAGTGTTTTCATGAGTGGGTGGATATGTTCACAATTAGGCACATGTGTCTGTGTGTACATGAATGCGTGGGTATGCCCATGAGTATGTGTATGTGTATGAATGACTGCTGTGTGTATGTATTTGTGTGCAAGTGTGTGTTGTGGAGAAAATTTGTGCAAAATCCATGAAATTTGGCTACATATTAAGCATCAAGCTGTCCTTTAAAAACAAAAGAAAAGAGACAGAACCAAACCTGGGAAACATGAGTAGAGTTATTTTTATTCCAATTCAAGTGCTTTGCAGAGGAAAGGTCAGAAACTCTTTTTGCAGCTTGTTTTGTCTTCCTCCCAACAATTCTCACCCTTTAGAAGTACCCATACTCCTGGATTTTGTGATTCTTTCCAGGACGTGTTAATGTTGACTTTTTTGTGTGTCTGTCATATTTGTATTGCCGTTAGCTTATTGAAGCACACAAGTGAGCTATTCCCTAAACTCTTTGTTTTAGCATGATAATCTATAAATATCTTAATTTTAAGATGATATGTGCAAATGGCCAAAAAAAGATGCAATTTTCATGTTTAAAGCAAGACTCGAGGCAACCATCAGTCTAATGGAAACTGTATTCAGAGAGCCCATGACTTTGTGGAACAAAGTACTTCACTGAGAAAGAAGAAAGTGAAATACAGGTAAACAAGTAAAGACCTAGTTTAATTAAAGTACCATTTCATTTCAACTATGAAGAGCTCTACCTTAACCTTAATATAAACTAATTAAAAGTCATGTCAACAGTTCCAATCTCAAAGGAAAGAGGAGAGGAAAATAAAGGAAAAAGAAAACTGTTTGAATTGTGTTAGAGAAAAGGGATAGTCAGAAATCCTGATTAGAGTGGGAGGAATAAGTTATTAAATCGCCCACGCTCTCCATTTATAATCTCTATTATTTAATTTTGCATCCATAAATGTTCTCATGCAATCACTGGTAAAACACTAATTAGTATTTCTGAACTGATTCATTCTATGCTTGACCTTTGAATAATTAGCTCATGAATTCTGTTCTTTTTGTATACAAATAGCTTGGAAAAACTGATTTCCTTCAGTTCTGAATATCTGATGTTTAATTAAAATAGCTTTAAGTTTCTTTTTCTGTACTCAGTGAAGCCACATTTTATCACAGTGCAGTGTCTTCATTAATTATTTTGAATTGAGATGCATTACTTTATAATAGCAATTCAGTTTTAATATAGACTCCATTTTAATGATTCTTGGAGAACTGAATAGGATTCTTAAAACAATAATTATGTCTTATGCTATCTTTTCAGGATAATTGCAAGGAAGAGAGTATTGTGATTTTGTAGACGAGGAAACTAAAACACAGTTAAAATAATTTTAACAGAGCACATTAAGACATTCTGTGTAAGATGTGAGATATTTTTATGGGTGTTCTTGACCTTACCAACATTTTCCTATGTTCATGCCTATGGTCACTGTCAGCTCCATGAAAAATGTGTTATTTAGCGGACAAGTTCGTTATTTCTATTATAGCAAAGAAATCTCAATCTCATAGAATATTGGCTATGTGTCATAAAGGTAAATCAAGCGAAGATATGGTAGGATTTCATGTTTGAGCTGGTCTTGGCACAAGCAAAACTTGTTTGGATAGGGCAAAGTATATTCCATGCTGGCTTTAGGTGTGTGGCATAGAAGGGAAAGGGCATTAGAATGACTCTCATGGAGGAAGTTTTCAAAAGAAGCTGCTCAGTTGAGCCACAGTCTTAAAGAGAGATTTGAAGACTCAAACAGATTGCTATTTTCTATTGTTCTCATTGTTAGTAAAACTGAGACAGAAAGCAACTTTGCTCAGTGTTTACTAATATCAATATTGGTAATACGTTCATTTTTCTTCCACTGATTTGTATAGATTTGGACTATATATCTGAGTGTGGTATGGGAAGATTTTAAGTAAGCCTGAACCTAACTCAGCTTTCCAGATTAGTAGACATGTCACACTGTGGATATTGGGACTTCATCCTTTCCACTTGCAACTCCAGGCTCACAGTATTTAAGAACCAAGGGAAGGGCTGTACTTCCAAACAAGCAGCTCATCTTGACATTGTCGACCTTGCTGCCATTTCTTTTTAATATCAGACTTTTTGCTTCCGTGAACATTTGGTGATTGGATGCATGTAGCATGAGTCTTAAAAGTTCTTATTAATAAAATCAAACCTGAGACCAGTTATTAGGGTGAACACTGGAAGGTCAAAGAGACAGAACAAGCCACAGCTATCTCACCTCGCCGGATCCTCAGCTGGTCTTGTTTCCTCAGACTGGAGGCCTCTGAGTCCTCATCCAGAATGGGTCTCAGCTGAACTGCTGCTAGAAGCCTGAATGCTTAACCAGGCCAAATGCTTCTCCAGGCCAAATGCCTCGAGTTTCTGGTCCTCACGCCTTATATACCTTTCTGCTTTCTACCACCACTCCCTGGTATTGAAGGCTTGCTTTCTGGGATTAAAGGCGTGAGTCACCATGCTTGGGTGTATCCTTGAACACATGGATTTCTGCCTCTGGAATGCTAGGATTAAAGGCGTGTGCTACCACTCCCTAACCTCTGTTTAATATTGTGGCTGTTCCGTCTGTGACCCCAGATAAGTTTATTAAGGTACACAATATTTTGGGGAACACAATACCACCACAGATGTACTCATCAAATTTTGCAAAGTAAAAAGTATATTTGGGGGTAAATAATAAAGCAGCTTGCTATAATGATGTTTCATATCTAGAAATCTCTCGCTCATAAAGGTACTTCCCAAGTGGCCTCAGATGCTCTGTCTAGACGCTCCGTCTTCTCGTCATTTTTCAATGAAGTCTTTCAACAAAGACTGCAAGTTTGGGATAACTGACAGCAACTGGTTGAGGCTTCTTTAGCTTCCCACTCTGTCTGCCCTACTGTACCTCCTACGCTATCTTTCTAGGTTAAATGATTATCCTGACAAAAGGGAAAGCAATGGAGCATAGTCTGATTTGGGATTGATTGTCTTCTACCAGATCTATCTCTTATTGGATTCACAGTCACTTCATTGTACAGTGTAGTAATTATAGTCTGGGCCCTGTAGGTATGACTGCTATAATATCACCAGGTACTATACATCACCACAGAGTATGACGTTATGGATGTCATAGCTGAAGGCACACAGAAACAAATGTGTCCCAGGTTGTTTGGTTGAGAGAAGTGGGGAGTAGTAACTATGGAATAAAGATTAGCACGTAGGGAGTCTTCAACTGTATAGTTAATAAGCATGGGTGAAAATGCAGAGAATGAATCTAATGTTTGGATACACAGTTGGAAACCGTGTCCCTTCAGAAATGTACACTCAAAGGCAGTGGTCCTTACACAGATACTATACACAATTATTCAGTTTTGTGTTGTGCTAAATCACATACAACGTATGCAGAACAAAATTAACTCCCAAAATATGCTGCTTCTTAGGATTGACTACATTTTTTTTTTCATTTTTATTGGTTATTTATAATTTAGTACAGCATATTTTGATCATATTCAATGTTTTTCTCAACTTCTTTCAGATCTACCCTCTCCTTACTCCTCTGACATTGTGTCTTCATTAAAAAAAAAACTATTAAAAACAATTTATGCTGCTGATATGCTCTTGGGTGTGTGGCCATCAACTGGAAGTAGTCAATTTACCAAAGGCTGTGCTCTTAAAAATAAACTTGACCCTCCCTGTCCCAGAAGCTGTCAGTTGTCAATAGCTCTTCAGCTAGTGATGGCTTTCATACACTTCCTCTATCTGCATGTGGATTATGTTTAACTTAAGTTTACTTATGTTGTTACATACTCATGTTGTCACAATTGCTATGAGTTTATATGTGCAAATTCTGCATTGTGGTTCCCAAACATTGTTTCCTTGTAGTCATCTACCATCTTTGGCTCTTACACTCTTTCTGCCTCATCTTTTACATTGATTTCTGAGCCCTGGGAGGAGGTTTCAGTATGGAGATGTCCCATTTAAGGCTGAAAATTCTGCAGTTTATTTTTCTCTACATCTTGACAAGTTTTGGGTCTCTGTGCTAAATGCCAAATATAAAAAGCAAGCATCTCTAATTAACAAAGTCATCAGGAGTTGAATGTGATGTCCGTTTAGCAGAATAATAGTAGTAGGTACACCTGTAGGTCTTCTGACCTATTTAACTGCAGGTTCTTGGCCCCAGTGATGGTGCTACATATGGGTATAATCTTTTGTAGTGACACTTAAATCCATTCAGAAAGTAGTTGCTTCTTGTGACACTCATGCCACTCTTGCACAAATGGGTATATGTTGCCAGGCCAATCATTATTGTAGCTTTCAGCATTCACAGCTGGGTGTGATTGATGATTACTTTTCTCCAACAGAAGAATGCATAGCACCTTACAGCACTCTAGAAGCTAGCCAGTAGGGATGATGCTTCCAGGTCAGTACCAGTTTGATTCCTCTGCGTCCTCTACTTATGTATGTGGTGTCTTCAGATATGGTCTTATGGTTAAGTTCTGGAGGGTAACCAAGAGCATTGACAATGTTCATAATGTTTGTTGGGCTCTGTGAGCCTTACTTTCCAACAATTCTGAAACAGGTAAGCCATTCCTGGCACTGGCTTTTCATTTGTTGGCTGGTGGTATCCAGTAAGGGTGTTATTATCCCATTAGAGAGTAACTCCATTTAAACTCTTTTTAATGATTTTGTTTATATATTTGAAGAAGCTCCTATAGTAGTAGGTTTCTATATAACTTTCTCAAAAGGGCTTTAGCGCTAATTATCCATCTCTGCATTCTCTTCTTTAACCTGCTCTCCCATTCTCCACTCCATTAAGCCTTCCTGTTCCATTATTCACCTTTATATCTTTATACCACTGCATTCTATCTCCCCTCCTATGAAACAACTCCCATGGCCCATTACTAAATTCCTGACCTCTATAGCTTTTCAAAATGAAACATATATACATAAATATTCATGTTAGCTTTAAGTAAATTCTTTTTTTGTTGTTTTTATTTTTGTTTTTCGAGACAGGGTTTCTCTGTGTAGCTTTGTGCCTTTCCTGGGATTCACTCTGTAGCCCAGGCTGGCCTTGAACTCACAGAGATTCACCTGGCTCTGCCTCCCTAGTGCTGGGATTAAAGGTGTGCACCACCACCACCCAGCTAAGTACATTCTTAATGTACAGCCATGACCACCTTTATGCCCAAAAGGCTCTAGTTGGAAAAATGGAAACTCTACCATTCAACAATGAATGACTCTCCCTTTCTTGTACTCAAGAATGGCAGGTACCATTAAGCTTTTTATCTTCATTATGTTGACCAGTCTAAGAACCTCACATGCACAAAATTCTGGAATGGTTTTCCCTTGTTCTTGAATTACTTCATTTGGCAGTCATTTTCATGTTCCTACATTTGTCATATATCAGAATTTTCTCCCTTTTCATTGTATGTTCACTCTAAATAAATTTTAAGTCAGTATGATTCATACAATTTACAAATAAACTCCACCTGTTTTCTCTGAAGCTCATGTGATAATCCAGATAGAAGACCTTTTATCATCCAGTTCCCTTAAGACTTGAACTTTTGTTAATCCTTCTGTCATATTCTCACTAAAGACTAATCAGCATTTTGTCACCAAATATTAAACTTCATTTGTTTTAAAATTATATATGTGAATACGTGGAACCACTAGGCAGTAATTACCTACTGGTAATATTAATCATAGAAACTGATTCTTGCTTTTAGAGTATATATGAGATTCATTTCTTTCATTCCTGACTACTTCTCATTGAATGAAGATAGTACTTTTGTCTTAGCCATTCATCTCTTGACATTTCAGTTTGTTCCAGTGTTGAAATGTTATGAATACAGCTCCACAAACATATATCTTTATGACGAATTCCTAAGGTTGTGTATGCTAGGTTGTTCCATTAAGAAATGAACTCAGATATACAGAATGAATATGCCATTTAGCATTCCTACTAATTGGAGATTCTTCTACCTCTTGAAGATTCAATATTTTTGAATGTTTTCAGCATATTAAGCATATGTGATACATTGTGATATAATAACAAGAGGGTATTTTCATACACTTATTAGGTACTTACATATCACAGCTTTTGAAATACATGGTCTTACATTTTAGCAATTTGTTAATTAACTTTTGTTACAGAATTATCATATCTTTGGGAATTAAGTCTTTTACTGGTATAAGCAAAAATTTTATCTCAGACATTATATTATTGCCTTAATTTTACCATTATTGTGTTCTTTAGAGCAAAGCTTTGTTAATTTCAATTTATCAATCTTGTTTGGCTTTTATGATTTTGGGCTTTAATAATTATATACCAGTCAAAACAAAGCTAAGATTGATTCCCGTGTTTTCTTGCATTTGCACAGACATTTCCAGCATCATTTATTAAAAGGACTTATTTGTCCCTTGAGTTGTTTTGTGACATTTCTGAAAGTCAAGTGGTCTTTTCCATGTTGGGGTTTTGTGGACTCTATTTTATTCCATATATTCTACTTACCTATTGTCTCCTTCTCTTAATCACTGTAACTATCTCACTGATATTATGACATGGGATAGTGTGAGTCCTCTGTGTTGTTTTTACAAAAGTGCTTTGACTTTTCAAGGATTTTGCAATTCTACAAGCGTGCTAGTATAACCTTGTAAATCTCTGCAAAATTCCACAGAGGTTTTAATAAGGGTTGTCTGAATTTAAAAATTAATTTTACCAAAAAGAGAGTCAAATATGTTAAAGAATTTATGCCCTTTGTTTACAAATAATAGTATATGTATTGACCAAAAGTTCTTCCTATTCCTCAATATCTCAAGGATCTATATTGATAGCTTCCTGTTTTTGAATTATGTATTTATTTATTTCCCAGGTTTTTGAGACATCTCACTATGTACAGAAGGTTATCTTAAATTTGTAGCATATTCCTGGTTCAGCCTCTGCAGTGCTGAGCCTACAGGCATATGCTATGGTGCCCAGTATCCAGAGGGAACTCTTTTCTTTCTTGATATTTCTAATCTCTCTCTCTCTCTCTCTCTCTCTCTCTCTCTCTCTCTCTCTCTCTCTCTCTCTCTCTCTCTTCTTCCAAAATTTAACTCAGGGTATGTCTTAGTTAGAATTTCTATTCCTGTGATAAAACACTGTGACCAAAATAAACTTGGTGAGGACAGGTTTTATTTCATCTTACACTTCTTGGTTCACAATCCATCACTGAAGTAAGTCAGGGCAGAAACACAAGGCAAGAACCAGGAGGCATGAACTGAAGCAGACACTTTGGAGGAATGCTGCTTTCTGCCTTATTCCTCATAGCTTGCTCTGCCTGCTTTATTATAGCACCTAGGACTAAGCACCTACAGGAGAAATCACCCAGAGAGGTCTAGTCCCTTACACATCTATCATTAGTCAAGAAAATGCCCCACATGACTTTGTCTACAGGTAAATCTTGTGGGGATATTTTCTTAATTAGTGTTCTTTCCTCTCAAATGATGCTAGTTTGTATCAGTGTCTTAATGCTAGCTGGCAAAAGGTGTATCAATTCAATGTATAAGATCCTAAAATTATCAATATCTATCTATAGGTATATATATATATAGATAGATATTAATATATTAATATATTGATATGTATTATTTCTGCTTAGATTTTTTTCTAATAAATATTCTAAATGACTTTACATATTTTTTACACTCCCCTTCCTTTAATCCTATGGGTTGGCAAGATGACTCCTACAGCAAAGACACTGAGTTAAGCCCTGGGACCCACAAGGTGGAAAATAACTAAGTCCCCGAAGTTATCCTCAGATCTCTACACATGCATATGGAACCTACATGTATGCACATACATAATGAATAAATGAATGAATGAATGAATAAATAAATAATGTGATAAACATTTAAAAATAGCTTTCGTGCCGGGCGTTGGTGGCGCACACCTTTAATCCCAGCACTCGGGAGGCAGAGGCAGGCGGATTTCCGTGAGTTCGAGGCCAGCCTGGGCTACCAAGTGAGCTCCAGGAAAGGCGCAAAGCTACACAGAGAAACCCTGTCTCGAAAAACCAAAAAAAAGAAAGAATAAAAAAATTTTTTTTTTTAAAAATAAGAATTTTTACATTATAGTTTTTTTTTTTTCCGTAAAGCAGTAGCTTGGATAGTTTATATTTTTGTTTTTATTAAGATGACAAGATTGTGTATGTATTTGTGTATGTATAAAATTGTATGATGCACGTGTGTTGTGGAATATTATTTTAAGATGTGTTACATTTGTTTATGATGCAAATTTGTGTTGCATTCTTTCATGTTGCATTTGTTTAACTCTGTGAAGCTGTGTTACTTTGCCTAACTGAAGCAACCTGATTGGTCTAATAAAGAGCTGAATGGCAAGTAGCTAGGCAGGAGAGGGATATGTGTGGTTGCTAGGCAGAAAGAACAAATAGAAGGAGAAAGAAAGTAGGGGATGAGTGAGAGAGGAGATGGGGAGGACAATACCAGGGGCCAGACATCCAGTAACACAGCTAGCCACAGAGTAAAAAGTAAAGAAAGGTATATATAATAAAGAAAGGTAAAAGCCCAGAGGCAAAAGGTAGATGAGATAACTTAAGAAAAGCTGGCTAGAAACAAGGCAAGTGAAGGCCAGGCATTCATAAGAAATAATAAGTCTCTGTCTAATTATTTCGGAGCTGGGTGGCATGCCCCCAAAGAGCAAAGAGTAAAAGAAAAGAACCAACCACACACAACACTGTGAAAAATGCTGGGATTATAGGTGTACACAACAAAGCTCTTTTAACTAAGTATTGAGGAGCGATCCCAGGACTTTGTGCATGCCAGGTAAGCACTCCACCAACTCAGATCCATCCTCAGGTCATGTTAGTTTTTAAAGGCTCATTTCCTGGAATGTGCATAATGCTGATTGTTGTCTTCTGAAGTCTCACAGATGCAATGACAGAGCAGCTAAGAAAAGCAAGTAAGAGCTGGAACATGTTTCACAGATAGTTCCTTTATGTTTGTAAGATCAGAACACCTAGCTTCCACCGAATCTCTTCTCACTTTTCTTCTAAGAACTAGATCATCATGATTCTTCGCAAGGTTTATGCAGTGTGGTTGCAAGTGTGATTTTTTCTTATGACTTTCCAGTAAAATAAATACAAAAGAAAGAAAAGTACAGGGGGCCAGAGAGCGGGGTGAAAGTCCTGCTACGAAATATGTTTGAAGAATTATTGAATTTTGTCACCTCGATGTTGGGAATTTACACAAAACATATTCTTATATATTAGAGAAAATATGCTTTTAAATCCATGATGGAGGTCATTTCTACCTGTCCTGACTTGCATTAATAATTAAATAATTAGCATTTTTTTGCCTGATTGATCCATCTCATCTACCTTGTCTTCCCTATCTGACATTTCCTCCAGTTTGTTAATGACGCACTCCTCTGAAGCATTTGCTTGATTTCCATAGTTTTTCATTTCAAGTTTCATTTCACTCACCTGCTTGCTTGTCTTTTCATTGTCCTCCTTCATGCATTTGTTCATATCCTCTTTGAGTTATTTGAGCATACTTGAAATTGCTGTTTTGAATTCATTGTCATATACATTAACTAAGTTGCTTTCCTCAGGGAACACGGCAACAGGAGTGCTAATTTCTAGAGGAGATACATTGTCATGGTTACTCATGTTGTTTATGTTCTTTAGGTGGGATCCAGGTATCTGGACTTAGGTCACTCATAGAGTTCCTTGATGTGGATATCTGCTCTCTCATCCCTTTTTGCTATTACTGCAACTTGTGAATATTGGGGCCACTCTATGTTGATATGTAAATAAATGGGTGTTAGAAGTGATCTCTACTTGGTCAGAGATGAGGGCAACTTCTGAGACTAGGAGTAAACCTTCTGTAGCCTTAGAAGATTTCTTTAATCAGTCTTTAGAAGTTTATAAAGGGCTCACTGGGTTCTGAAGGTGATCTTTGGGTCATAGCAGCTGTAGTCACAGTAGTAGTGAGCAGTGCTCCAGGAAGATGGAGTGCCAGATGATGTATCTTCCTCATGTCAAGGTTGCTGGTGTGAAACCAGGATTATGGGTATTTACCTAGGGATCAGGGGCACGAAACACTATTCTGTCTCAAGACGTCTTGGTAGATGGCATGATGGAGTGGTTCTGTGGTTTCTATCTGGAGTTTTCAATCAGACTCTACATAGTGTTGGGCAATATGGAGGTTGGGTTTACTAATATGCTGATGGGCAAGCAGAATGGGTCTGATGGGACACTAACTGGAATTCCAGGTAATTAATATTCCATATGGTGCCTGTGGAAGCTGGTTGGTGGATTGAGCAGCTGATGCAAGGAAAAGAGAAGGAATGAGTGTTAGCAACCTGCAAAGAATTCCACTCAAAATAATTTTACCAATGTTCTCAATCTGTGGGTTGAGACCGCCTTTGGGGTCCAATGACCCTTTCACAGGGGTCATCTGAGACCACCAGAAAACACAGATATTTACATTACTATCCACAACAGTAGCAAAATTACAGTTATGAAGTAGCAGTGAAAATAATCTTATGGCTGGGGATCAGCACAACATGAGGAACCATATTAAAGGGTCCCAACATGAGGAAGGTTGAGAACCACTGGTCTGTGCATTCACCAACAATAGGAGACTGCATACACTTGTTTATTTTTAGTGATGTATCTGTTCTTTGCTTCACTTTTTATTATTTAATTCCATCATTAGTACCTCTCTAATGACATTTTGCTCTTCTTATTTAACTCATAATTAATTTTTTTCCTATTCTTACTTTTTTCCCTTTAGAATTTAGCCTGCATCAAATTAGTACAAACTGCCTTGTTTGGCATGAAAGACTGATTCATAGTAGAAGAGGAAACATATGCGTATAGTAGATTCTTAGACCTAGATTATCCATAGAAAATGGCGACATGCTTACCTGAGACATCTGTAATGTTCAAGTATTAAAATCATCCTTAACTGTGTTTCACACTTTGCTGAATTTCTTTAGGTAATACAAACAACTACAAAACTTGTTTATTTTGAGATCATTACAATTCTGCTGGCAATAAAATAATTTAAACACTGTTAAACCACAATATTAGCAAACCTGCTAAAACAAGTGCTAGACAAAATGATATAGCTGTTCTGTATTTCTCAACAAGTTTGGGGAAGGAAAAAACAATAATAAAATTAGAGCTAGTTTTTTTTTAAAGTTCAAAAATATAATTGTGTAGAACTGTTTCACAGCTAGCTATTAAAATTGTCCTTATATTTACATAACTGCAGACACAACTCAAAGCAAGTCTTAATCACAATATAACCACAAACTATCCTGATAAACAATTGTTGTCCATTCCCCATGTGTATATGCCAAACAGGGTTTTTAGATTGCTACCTGACTGGCATATGTATAAACATCCCAAGTACTCTTAACGTTTTCATAATGACACCTGACCACGATGTGAAGTTACAGTACAGGAGGCTTCTAGAGATACTGAATACAGGAAGGTTCTGTAAGAATGAGTCCTTGCCAACACAGTAGCAGCTGGCTTATATTTTCTGGCTCATGTAGAATTGCTGGCTGATTCTAATGTTAAAGTTGAATTCCACCTGGGGACTGAGGACTGTACTTCTATTGGCAGAAAAGATCAGTGCATGCTGTGCCGTTCTATGGAAATTCCATTTGGGAACAATATGCAGCTCTTCCTCTTCCTGTCGTTCCAAAGGACTGTTCAACTGTGTTCCCTTGCCTTCTAAATATTTTTGCCAAAAGGGAATAGGCATGATGTAATTTTTGTTATGTTAACTTTAAAAATATTTTCTCATTTTTGTTGTAATTTTTCCTCAGAAACAGTTAACAACAAGTACCAATAAAGTGGAGGGATATTATGCCTGAAAATTGTGTTCTATTAAAGAATTTGTGGGTCCCTGTCCTCTCCAATTGCTGTACCCATGGCTGAAGAGTTCATAGCCCCTAGAGAAAAGAAAACCTACTACTGCCATTTTCCTAAACCAGTATAATTGCTATCTTTACTCTAAATACTAAATACCTGAAAGTGTAACTACTTCCACCAAGAATAATTCCTGTTCTCTAGTGCAATGGCCATCAGAGGATTCTCTCCTCTCTGCTGGTTTCTTCCTCCAGCTTGTTCAGCGCCACTCACTGTTTATTTCTGTCTTTCCAACATTTTCCCCATTTTTAACCAATTTAATTGTGGGATATCTGTATCTCCTTTCATCCTCTCACACACCACCATGACTTGCCTCGTTAAGTATTTGATCACCCATCCCTGTTTTAGCTCATGGTAACTGACACTGCTTTTAAACACACTAGTATTCTGTAATCCTCTCAATATATCATTACCTTTCTGTACTGACAGACTCTAAGCACTTGAATTAGTGTCTGGCATCTTGTGATGTTAAAAAAAAATTCAACCAAGTTCAAAGACATAATTTCTTCTCCTGGTGATTGATAAATGAATGTGTTGTGTCCCCTGCAAAGGTTTGGAAAGGTGCTCTAATCAGCAGAGCTGAGAGGTGGCCTTCACAGACAGGATCAGGTAGAGGAATCAGAAGAGAGACCAAAAGTTGTGTTATTTCAAACTTGTTTACCTTACAGTATTAAACCAGAGATGGCAGATTGATCATCCCATATCAAATAAAATTAGTTAGGTCTTTGTGATTGTTCACTGTGACACTCCCAATCTGGAAGACTGTATTGGTACAAACCTCAACTTGCTTGTTTGACATATCTCACTAATGGATCATTTCTGAAAAATATGAGAACAACAACTCTATACTTTAGTATTAGGAACACAATGTATGCTTGTCAAAACACTTTTAATGTTAGGAATGTATTATGAAATGTTTCTATAGGCCTCCAAAAGCCAAAAACTCTACCTCAGATAGTGGCTATTCCCTTAACTAAAACTAATCATTTATAAATATTGATTTCAGTACAAACCTCCTAATACTTAAAACATATTGAATGCAGAGCATTCCCTAGGATACGTTAAGGGTTGTAACAACTGGGATCCTGTGATTTGGGTTTGCTAGCATGGCTGTGAGGGCATGGAAGGACATCAGGGCAATAACTCCCTACAGATTCTCTCATCAGGGCCTGAAAACAGTCTTTAGAGTTGGAGACAACAGTCAATACACCAGGGGAGGATAAAGGGGCATGTATAGATTAGAAATTAGGGAGTAACATTTAATGTCCAACCTGTCGAACAAAATCAGGCATTCAGAGACAAAATTAGTGAGTTCCAAGTGTGCAATAAGTTTACTACTTTTTTTCTTTTACAACTTACTTTGTGGACTAAATTTCACATGCCTTAGTGAAGCGTAAAACATATTGCCCAAAGTAGAGCATAATAAACTTAGCTACAACATAAGGATACCTCCATACTGATATGGACACATTTCCCTATATTTGTCTTCTTTCTCTAGAGTGAGTGATATGTGTGTTTCAGGGAGTCTTTTCAGTGCATGAGCACATGTTTCCATGCTGGTCAAGACAGTATGAGCTAACACTTTTATGCCAACCTGTGTGATGGTTAGTTTTATCAACTTGACACAAACCAGAGTCACCTGGAAAGAGGAAAACCCAGTGAAGGAATTTTCTCCTTCAGATTAGGGGGTGGGGTGTGATAATTTCTGTGGGAAATTTTCCGAATTTGTTTGTAGCTAGAGTTTTCCTGCCTGGCCCACAGTCAGGACAAATCTCTGTCACCCGCCAGTCCCACAGCTGCTCAGACCCAACCAAGTAAACACAGAGACTTATATTGCTTACAAACTGTATGGCTGTGGCAGGCTTCTTGCTAACTGTTCTTATATCTTAAATTAATCCATTTCTATAAATCTATACCTTGCCATGTGGCTTGTGGCTTACCGGCATCTTCACATGCTGCTTGTCCTGGCTGTGGCTGGCAGTGTCTCCTTCTGCCTTCCTGTTCTCTCAATTCTCCTCTCTGTTAGTCCTGCCTATACTTCTTGCCTGGCCACTGGCCAATCAGTGTTTTATTTATTGACCAATCAGAGCAACAGATTTGACATACAGACCATCCCACAGCAATTTGTTATTGATATGGAAAGGCTCAGCCAACTTCAGGTGGTGCTATCTCAGGGCAGGTGGTCCTGGGCTATATAAGAAAGCAAGCTGACATGTTTAATATTCATGTCCATACAAACAGAACTTAGAAGCTTCCAGGCAAAGAATCTGCATGGTAATCATTAATATAGCATGGAAATACGTTCTCAACTGCTATTAGAACCTCAACCAGGGCCTAAGATGTTGTGAGAATTTTGTCTCTTACGTTGCAGAGAAGGTAAAGTGATCCTCTCTCTCATCAGTGTCAAAACATGGTCCATGAATGAAGCTGTGTGAGGAGAATTCTGAGAGCTTGTGAGACAACTCCAAGAAAACAAGACAAGAGTCTTGTGACCTCTGTTTCTCCAAAACACTGGTTTGTTCTTAGAATGTGCTTTTGTGCCTCTCCCAGGTGTAGTAAATGGGGGTGAGTTTACTTCTCATTACCCATCATCTTACCCATTACTATTCAGAATGATGCTTACAAGCACAGTTGTCCTCATGATTATATACAGCCTAAACTCATGTGAACACTCCTTGCCCTTGTGACTGTATACAGCTGGAACTCATGTAAACTTTGTTCATATGACCTTGCTTAACTCTCAGAATATCCTCATAATATAAGTTAGCTAGTGCATGAGAGTTTAGTCTGTGTGGTGGTATTGTGTTCCCCAAAATATTGTGCATGCTAATAAACTTATCTGGGGTCAGAGAAGAGAACAGCCATAATATTTAACATAGAGGATAGGCAGTGGTAGCACACGCCTTTAATCCTAGCATTCCAGAGGCAGAAATCCGTCTGGATCTCTGTGAGTTCAAGGCCACATTGGAAACAGCCAGGCATGGTGACTCATGCCTTTAATCCCAGAAAGTGAGCCTTTAATCCCAGGGAGTGATGGCAGAAAGCAGAAAGATATATAAGGCATGAGGACCAGAAACTAGAAGCATTTGGCTGGTTAAGCATTCAGGCTTCTAGCAGCAGTTCTGCTGCGATTCATTTCGATAAGACTAAGAGGCTTCCAGTCTGAGGAAACAGGATCAGCTGAGGAACTGGCGGGGTGAGGTAGCTGTGGCTTGTTCTGTCTCTCTGATCTTCCAGCATTCACCCCAATACCTGGTTGAGTGTGTTTTAGACCATCTAACAATTCATGCTACAAGTCTGTCTCATTATTAGGCTCCACTCTCCCAGCTTAGCACTGTCAGCTAGAGCTGTAACAATCAGAACTAAGTATCTTGAGCAGGTTAAAGGCTAAACAAAAGAACAAATGAAAGCATTCAGTATATGCATATTCCAATCAATTTTAAAATGTACTACTCTGAAATATTGTAAAGCTCCTAGGAGCAAGGCACATCAAAGTTTATTTAGAGCTTACTGCAAGATAACATGACTATAAAATAAATTGAACTGCTTCTGAAACCAAGAGGGGGGGTAGAACAGATTACCCTACCTCATGTGTCCCAATCATTTATCTCAGAGAAAGCCTATGCTGAATTGGAAGGGTTCCTGGTGAGAGTGACAATTACTGAGTTATTCTACTTCGAAACTTCAAACATTTGGAAACAAGCCTCAAGAAAATTCAGTAGTTCTCCTGCAGCACACAAAAACCAAGGTAAATACAATACCTCCCAACATTGCTACAACTTAAATGCACTAATATTATGCTTGAGAATTAGGTTCTTTCCCATGGAACATGATTTGTGCTGGACAGTTTTGCTACAACTCTCCTACCATAAAGCTTCTCAGGGTAAAGCCAGAGAGACTGGGAACCATGAAGAAGGAAGTAGCATTAAGCCATGATGTTCTTCCTTGCTACTCCCCCAGGATGATGAAGTACAAAATACTTCAGAGACAGGACACTGTGAAAAAATGAAGGTGCATTTTCATCTAATCCCTTTATTTCACTATTGGAATGAACATGGGGAAATTCAATGTGATTTTTCAGAAAGGTTTTTTGTTTTTGTTTTTGTTTTTTCTTTTTATGCTTGTTTGTTTTAAATAAATTAAAGCTGACTTTCAGTAAAGAGTTGAGTGACATGGCTACAACAAAATCTCTGCAGGAAAAGGCCAGCACTGGCAACAGGGAGCCAGATTAACAGAAGCAAAGAGGGGGCAGAGTCTCTTGCTTAATAAATAGCATGGTTATTACTATAAGACCGCACCATGACTAAAGTATGTCATGAAGCACATGGATTAGCAAATTAAAGAACTCCCAGTATTTTAAGTGCAGAAGGTTTAAAAAATACTGTCTTACTTCCTATGAAATACATTGCCAAAAGGAATGCCTGCCACTCCAATGAATACGAGCCTAGTACTAAAGATTACACTTTTGCTTATCTATCCTAGTAGTTTATTCAAAAACAACAAGAGAGAGGAACACAATACCAAATATCAGGGACCATAGTGAACTAATGCAAAGCTGAGCCCAGAAGAGTCAATCGGTCAGCCACACAATCTTCAAGGATGGGTAAGAAACACACCTCCACTAATGTACAGGGCTCAGACAGTGAACCAATCACTGTCACTTTCTATTGCATTCACTTAAAAGGTGTTACAGTTATACTGATGGGGCAAAGCGTCCCAGAAACAAAGGACCTAACCTATGATGGGAAAAGAAAGGTCATTATAAAACAGTGACTATGAAGCTAGCCTGCAAAAACCACTCATGTAAGTTAAAAATAATTATTTGAATTTCAGAAAAAATATTTAAAATGAGCTGTTTCTAACTAATACATGATTAAGTTGATGGTTTTAGACATAACATGCTAGTGACTTTTAAAGATAACACATAAAGGGACTGGAGAGTTGGCTTAGCAATTAAGAGCTTCACCTGCTCTTCCAGATGACCTGGATTCTATTCCCAGCACTTGCATGGCAGTTCACAACACTCTGGAACTCCAGATCCAGGGGATCTGATGCCCTCTCCTGACATTCACAGGCATCATGCATTTAAAAATGTGCACAACAATAAAGCTGGCAAAACAGACTTATACATAAAATAAAATAAAATAAAATAAAATAAAATAAAATAAAATAAAATGCATAAGGAAATAAATGAGTACAGCTATTAATAACATGGTTGCGAAATGAAGAAATCCATACTTTTCACTCTCTCAAAGGATGATATATGCTCCTTGTAGATGTATATGATATGAAAGTAGAGAGATTGCTTAAGAGATCAAAGGGGACCAGCATGACCAGAGCAAAAGGACAAGGGATATTACTGGGGTACAAATAGAAGTGAGGTACATGATGAACATACAAGAAATCACCACAATGAAACCAAGTTTGCGTACTAACTACAAAACAAATGAAATTTTAAAAAGATAAAAAATATATTGCATAGATGGTCAAGATAGAATACATATTTTCTTCCAGTGTTTGAAAGTCTTGAGATGGGAGGTTCTCATGTCCAACTAGCCTGGGTTGCATGGGTACAATTTCTCTCAGTCTTACTTTTGTGAATAAATAGAAGTTTGAGTATGCTGCATCAAAATATAAGTGTTATGAATATAATTAAAGAATAAATTAGAAATACATGCACAACTAATGTTTGGGAGGGTAGATGGCAGGGTGGTAGAGAAATAAACCCTGTAGATTGTTTTGGAAACATATATTTAATATTAGCTAATAAAACACACACATATATATTTATACATAACATTTATAATTATTGAAACAATTACCTAAGGGCAGATTATTGGAAGTGTCTATGAGTATAAAGGAACTGGAATTTCATTTCCATATTATCTTCCTCAGTACTACTTAGATTTTATTGTGCAGTATGTAAATCATTAGTATTGGTGTAAGAATAAAAATAGCAAAACAATGTTCTAAGAAGAAGCAGTAAGTGGAAAGACTGCTACTACACACAGACACTTCTGCTGGCATCACCAACCTAAGCCTTGCACACTCGTCATCTGTCATTACCCACTACCGCGCTAACACAAAGCATTTGCTTTGTCTCCTGACAGCTTTGCTTCTGTCACCCTGGTACAACTCCCAGTCCCCAACATTCTCAGTAGATATGCTTGCAGGAAGTAGACAGTGACTGTCAGATGACAGGTTTTATTATATCCCCTTTTGCATTAAACCACAGTAAAGATTTTCCTACTCCAGAGAGTCCAAAAACAAGTTTTGAGATGTCTGCAGAGTTCTTTAAATAAAATCGTTAGTTAATGTACTTAGAGGGCTGAGACAAAAAACTCCCATCAGCGTTCAGCTTTGCATCACACTAATCTACCCTTGAAGGCACATTTTTTTTTTCTCTACCATAAAACCTTGGAGTAGTTTAAACCATCTAGCTTTTCATTTTCCCAAGAGACAAAAGGCAAAGTGTTAAATTGGGAGTACATCAAACAGAGTATGAGGGAGTTCTCAAAAAATAGTTATGATTATGTCTCCTTTGGGAACGGGAGAATAAGTATCCCAAGAATGCTGGTGAATTTGGCCTGTAAAGCACTCCTTTCACAGTGAATGATAGAGCTGAAATTTTACACATATTGCTGTTTACTTCCCTTCTCTACTTCAGGGTTCCACACACACACTTGGCTTCACAAAATGGTTGAATCATCAGCAACAACAGAAATGGCCCTGTCTTATAATGAAATGGCCTCAGAAATGACAAAGGCAATTGGGAATGCTAACAGAATAGCTGAGCCATGGAGAGATGCGTTCAGGGGCATTGACTGCCATTAGTGATAGTGACCTTAAGTGTGGTTGTGCTTGGATGAATGGAGCCTTGGGGACAGGCTGAGAGTCACTAGGTAGATTTTTGTTTATCTAAGCAATGTTAATACTGCTCTAATATACTGTTGCTTTCTCCTTGAAAGGGCTAATGTTGAAGCCCTGGAGTAAGTCATGGAGTAAAGAAACCCTTCTCTTGCTCCCTCCTACTCAAGCAAGTGCACTTGTACTTTGAGAACATGTGAAGTTTTGAGTTTGAGGTTGTGTTTGGGGGCTGTCAGAGAGGAAGATTAGAAAAGTAGAAAAGTTATTCTGACTATTTTATTTTTTCTCCTGTGACCCTCCATGAAGTTTTCATTGTTGTTGTTTTCAATAGCTTGGGTGCAGTGAGTACTTAATTTGTCTATGACCAATATATTCAGGAAGGGATTTTAGGATAAAGATTCTTTCTATTGGTTTTTGTCTGATCTGTCATTAAACCCAGATTGAGAGTATCATTAAAGCAATAGTAAAGGGAAAGGGATTGGTTGTCTTGTTTGATGATATTGGGTTGGAAGTTTATCTCCTTAATTAAGTGACCATGAGAGTTTTTTACGGACAACCACAAGCACTGTGGGTCTGTGAGTGAAAAGATTTTTGTCATGTCCAGAAGACAGTATCACTCTTGTCCTTCCTAACATCTGGTTCTTAGTACCCTGGATCCCTTCTATAATGTATCTGAACCTTGGGGAGAGGAAGTGGTATAGATGATCTATTTGTGGCTGAACATCCACTGACACTTATTATCAACTCTTTGATCATTTGTGAATTTCAGCACTAACCATTATTTACTGCACAAAGAAACTGCTTGATGAGGTCTGAGAGCTGCACTAGTCTGTTTGTATAGAGCTAGGAACTTAGAAAGCAGTTTGATACTGTGTTCATTTAGCAAAATTATAGTAGTTGGTTCTCTCCTGGGGCCTGTCAGCTTACTTTCCCTGTGTTCTTACCCAGAATTATGATAACAACCATGAATTTCCTTCCCTGAAGTGGACCTTAAATCCAAACAGAAATTGTTCTGTTTCCCTAATAATATTCACACATATCACACATATCTTGCCACTCCAGTCATTGCTATAATTCACAGGGTTCACATTGTTGATGACTTCCCAAGGAGACTACAAAGCACTTTCATGTACTGTGAAAGCTAGCCAGCATGAAAAATACTTCCTGGTCAGTAGCAACTTGATTTCTCCATGTTATGTGATCAAAGTCCGGGCTGCTTTCAGCAACAAGACCTTGACATCAAGTTCTGATGAACAACAAGAGCAATGCCATCATCTTTATTATATTAGTAATCTCTGACATACCCTTGACCAATAACTCAAAAGGAGGTAGCCCACACTCATTTCTTTAGTAATATTTTGGCAACTTGTAGCTGAAATACCATGAATAAACTAAGTGATTTTGTATAGTGTACACCTATCTTATAAAGACAAGTCTGACAGTATTGAACAGCATAGACAAGACTATAAGTTTCATTTATATTTGAAGTACAGTGTACTGCACCAAATCTGCAGCCATGCTAGGCAAACTCTCTGCTACTGAACTGCATGGCTCACCAAAGAACTTGAAATAATAAATCCATTATTTGTTCAGAAACTAAGGTTTCTACTGCTGTTATAAAACACCAGGCCCAAAAGCAGCTTGAGGAAGAAAGGCTTTATTTCATTTCACTGCTTGTCAGGGCAAGAGCTCAAGGCAGGAACCTGGAGGCAAGAACTGAAGCAGAGAGTATGGAGGCATTCTGCTTCCTGGTGTGTTCCCCATGGCTTGCTCATCTCGCTTTCTATAGTACCTAGGACCACCAGCCCAGTGGTGACATCACAGTGAGCTAGGCCCTCCCACAAAAATCATAAATCAAGAAAATGCACAAAAGGCTGGCATACTCACCATTGTGATGGGGGTATTTTCAGTTGGGGTTCCCTTTCCTCAAATAACTCTAGCTTGTGTCAAGTTGACAAGAAACTAGCCAGCATAAGCATCTATTTTTCAAAAGCCATTCATTTTAATGACATACTTAGAAAATATAAGTTCTGAGATAAGCTAAATAAACAAATTGAACTAATTTGAGTATAATCTGATTATATTAGTATACATATATTTTATATTAAATGCATAGATATTTCTATTTTCATTACATATAGACATATATAACTTTATATTATTCTGTTCTTATAATGCAACACCAGATGAGATATGAGAAGTGTTTCAATAAATGAAAATAATTTAGTTGTACATTTAAAAACTCATATATAGAAGAAAAGGCAAAAATTAAAAGATTGAAAATTTATTAGTTTATAACTTCTGAACATTCAATGAGTATATTTTAGTTTAACTTCACTGAAACTCTTAAAAGTAATTTTCCAATTATTCTCCAATAAACCACATATAAAGGTCCATTCTTTTAGTATTCATTGAAGTTCATGTGCACTGTATCTTCTAATTTTAACATTAAAATTATAACAACACAATTTTGGTGATTTACTTTTACAAATGTACTTTATCATCGGAATATTAATTAAATGAGAATTTCCAAGTAGATGAATATAAGTTGTCTCCTGATTATTATATATTGGAAAACTATACATTATTGTTAATATAAAAATCATTGTTCTTGCAAGTTTTATGAGTTAAGTTGCCCAAGAGACAAGTGAATTGTTACTAAAAAAAATCACTAGCCCTAAGTGATTTGAAATGTAAGTGACTTCATTTTTACGAGGTTTCAGCTCAGGAAATCAAACTGCCATTTAATTTTGCTCTAGTGAGTCTATTGTCTCCATTTCATGTCCTTCTTGGGATACATTTTTCTCTGTATTCTAGAGATTTATTCACGAACTCCCATTAGCATTAATAGGGGTTGTATAACTCTATCCCCTACACAGCCAGTGGTAAATGAAATCCCTTTGGTTTAATTTTCTGGCATTTAAATGAGTCTTGAGCTTTATAAAATACAATTATAGTGCAAAGTTCCTAATGTAAATACCAAGAGAATATGAAAAAGGGAGTTAAAGGTGCCCTTTCCAGTGACACATGAGGCTGTACCGTCTCAGGGTGAGAGACATGATTCAGAGAAGTTCAAGCATTATCTATCCTATCGCCGGTTTGGGAAATTGTGTTGTCTCTTGTGGAATTAGTAGATATTAAGTATAAAACCTGACCTAATAATCAGATTACATAGCTTTATTTAACATGGAAAATAATGTGGCCAAGGCTTCTTTTATTGCTAGTACATTATTTCTGAAATGGCAGCTAGAGCATGCACAGTTCTCTTTGTTTGAAGAAGATTATAGATGTGTATTTGTTTGGTGCTAAATAAGTAGTCTCACTGTTCAAATAACTATATGACTTCTACTGGGGAGGCTCCAAAGAATTACAGAATGTCTTAGAGTGGGGACACATGAAATCAATAGTGCTCCCCTGTGAAATATTTCAGAAGACAACCTTTCTCTCCATTCAATATGTAGGTTAAGCTTAGTAAAGAAGAATTGCATTTGGTTCCCATGAATAGGTAAGCACAATGCATTTCACAAATACAATCAAGTCTATCAGACAATTGTACTTCCCAAATTTCATCCTATGATACATCATTTGCTTTCATTTCATGATTCATAATTTGGTTTTTTTTGTAATTTGAATAACTTTATAAAATGTCTTTTGAATTCCTTTGTATAAATGGACTTAGAATGAGCGTGATGGTTGCTTCTGTGTCAGAAGGGAGCAGCACAGTAGCCATTAGTAGTTTCATAGAGCTTTGTTTTCAAGTCAACACATCAACTGAGAGTTCATGTCTGATTCTATGTATCAAGGGACAGACTAGCATAAAAGGGCCACAGCACCATAGCAAGAAGGAAGAATGTGATAGGAGAGCTGAGTTAGTAATGAGAAATAGTCCTGACAGTGAGATCACAGTTGACTCGGTTCTTGGTGGTAGCTGAACACAGTTATGAAGACCCCACCTCAATGATATCACATGGATCATAACAAACATTGCAGCATGGGCTTGGATTATCACACCTACATTATTGTTCTTTTTCTTCACATTAATAAAGTTGAATTTCGCCGGGCGGTGTTGGCGCACGCCTTTAATCCCAGCACTCGGGAGGCAGAGGCAGGCGGATCTCTATGAGTTTGAGGCCAGCCTGGTCTCCAAAGCGAGTTCCAGGAAAGGTGCAAAGCTACACCTTTCTCAAAACCCTGTCTCAAAAACCAAAATAAATAAATAAATAAATAGATAGATAGATAAATAAATAAATAAATAAATAAATAAAGTTGAATTTCTGAACCGTATCTCCCAGGACAGCTAATCTAGAAGAATTTTTAACACTAAACAGGATTGAGACTGAGATAGCAACTGGTTCACAGTCTGGCATGTGGTAGTGCAACATGCAATGAAAAGATTCTATGATCCATAGTTCAGAGTCTCTTTCATATAGTTACAGATTCCAAAGATCCTTATTATGGACATCCATGTGGATTGTGAATAAGTTTAAATGGTCTTTTTCTTACATTAAACTTTTTAATGGAAACATTTCATTGCTATAGCACCCACTTCACATGCAGTTTCATACTTTAGATTGTTTATAACCAATGTTCTTTTTCAGCAGTGGTTATCTGTGATCATGTTATGTTGGAATGAAAATTGAGTCTACACATCATGAATACAACACCACATAGGACTAGTGTGGTATGAGAAATGTTCATAAAATACCATAAAATGAAACCATAGAATTGCTTTTTAGGTCAGGCAAGCTTTTCCAACACAAAAGCCTGTGTTCTCTCACTTTATGGCTTCATATCTTTTTCCTCACTATGTTATTCTGAAACCATATTTGCAAGAAGATGATCAGTTTGCTTTTGAAAGCCTTAGTTGTATAGTGAAGATAACTACGTCCAAAAAAACAGTTATTGAAATTCTATTACTTTTTCAGAACAAATTCAAGCACACATGATCAAAACAAGTGTTGTGTAAATTATTGCTAAAGTTCTCTGATTCTAAGAAACATACTCCAGGTAGAACCCAGAAGTATCTTAAGTTCTATTAGGATGTATATGAGAACATGTTACTCTTTACTGAGTTGAATTGTAGGTGCAAGAAAGTCGTTTGCTCTAAGATCTACAAAGAACACACACACACACACACACACACACACACACACACACACACACATTTCTAATCAAATGCATGGACATGTTGACTAGTCAAGATTTGGCTTTTAGTCCTGACAATGCTTTGCCTACAGAGTTAAAAAGCTGAACCATGGGTAGTGGTATTCAAAGGAAACACTTCTCTTATATAATCTGTGAGTAAAAGATGGCTTGCTTCCTAACATTGAAAAGATAATTTCCCTGAGTCAGAGACAGATTGGACAGATGGAACATGCAAATGTCAAGTGAGAAGTCAAGCTGATTTTCAATGTCAAAACTTGTTAAGTTCTGTGACCATAGTAGATTCTACTTCTCATATTTAAGCTCTCATAGTCTACTTTTCCACTATGCAAATCCCATGAACTACAGTGAATCCACAGTAGGGTAGATGACTTCCTTAGGTATGTATTGCAATATGAAAGAATTCATATTACATACAGATTTGAATATATATTTTAACTGCATATATGCAGTTATATATGTGTATACATAATATATAAAAATATATAATATATATGTGTGTGTTTATATATGACATAGGGTCAAGCAAAATATGTCCTTCTATTTCCAAACATACTTAAATATGTATGACATATAGCTAATTTTGTGTTAAGACATGTATAGTTGAAAAAATTTCTATCTGATGATTTATAAGTTTGATAACACCTGAATGTAGGTGAAACATTCTAATAATTTTCATATTAGTGACTGTATACACAGTAAGTGTTAGGATGCTAGTTTATTTTTATAAAGAACTTAACATTTCACTTAATTTTAATAAATTCAACTTCATATAATTTCATTTTTTGTGTTATCTGTTATTTCTGTTTCCTATTTATTGGTTAGTTTTGAATATTTGGGGGAACAATACTTAGATTAATGTCATTATTTATTTTTCATTAGCATTTCCTCAAAATGTACTTTTATAATTAATTAAACTTTATTTTTAATAATAATTTTATTTATTAAATATAAATATTATTTTAATATTTAATATAAAATATATTTAATATAAATATAAAATATATATTTAAATATATAAACATTTAAATAAAAACCATTGCACAGTTCGATTAACATAACAACTCAAACAGGCATTCGTACAGACCCAGTGTCTGCATCTCAATGAACTTTTCGACACTCAGGATAGCTATTCTGCAGCTAATTGTGTTTCAGTTTTAAGTCTGTCATGGAATATTCCAGTTCTTTTTGTGGTGAATAAGTACATAAAAATGTAATTGAGAGTGGAAGTATAAAATCCAAAGCAAAGTTTCTCTGCTTCTAAATGGCTACATTGAGATTTCATCTTTCCCCAGTCAGATGGCCAAGATAAATAAAAACCAAATGACAGAAGATGAAGGCAAGGATATAAGAAAATGGGAACACTTATTCATTGATGCTAGGAGTCCAAACTGCCACAGTCACTATGGAAATCAGTGCTGAGGTTTCTCAAAAAGCTGAAACTAGATCTACCAAAATATTGATATACCCCTCTTTGGAATGTACCAAATGATGCCACATATTAATGCAAAAATACATCTGCAGCCATGTCCATGCACTATTTTTAGTTGGTTCATTTCTTTTTAAATTATTGACTAAGAGAGATTCATAGGCCCTCCTATCCCCCAATATTACAAGCTATTGCTAATGCTTTTGGTTATCCTCTGGAAATTGATGTAAGATCCTATTGAGTGGACACCATATACTTCAGTCATGGAACATAGAGAAATCTAGCTGGTACTCAACTGGCATCTTCATACCTACTGGCTAGCTTTTGTAGTACTAAGTTTTAATCATGACTGTCTATGTTTCCATAGGTTTAGAACTGTCCATTGGAGCCTGTGAGCTCATGAGTGAGTACATTACTGAAGAGAATAAATGGTCCTTCCCTAGAATTGATAAGTACCCAATAATTTAACACGGAAAGGGGAGTACTCATGAGTCTTTTCTATCTCTTTGATGGACATTTGTAGGCCTGATTTTTGAAGGCTCATTGCAGGGAACTGCTATTGACAAGATATCCAGTGGTTGCATTGTGCACTGGATAGCATTTCATAGTCTTTTCCCTTGTCTCCTGGGTCTTACATTATTTTCTGCTCCCTCCTCTTCAATACTTCTTGAAATGTAGAAGTAACGGTACATGTGGTGTTTTGTTTAGGAATCAGCACACAACCATTGCTTATTCTAAGCACCCTCAACAGCAACAAATATCTTCATCCACTGACCTTCACAGCAAAGAGAAACTTTTCTGATTTAGGCTGATAGTCACATTTGTCTAAGGGTATAAAAATATTTAGATTATAGTTTAGTGAGATTTCAGTTTAGTTAAACAACAGTAGTGAACATGACATCCTCAACATGAGGTTTTGCTCAGATATATAGTACCAAGCGTGTATTACCTCCTGTGGAATAGGCATCAAGTCAAAGTGAAAAACAATTGATTGCATCTATAACTGTTGTGCTACGATTGCATCAGTGAACACATCTCACATAGAACTTTGGAACTGTCATTTGCAGGTGTGATGTTAGATTTTTGTTAACTTGACACAAACCTAGACCTGTCTGGGCAAAGAGAATTGCAATCGAAAAAAATGCCTCCATAAAATTGGTGTGTAGGCAAATCTGTGGGTATTGTCTTGAATAACTATTGATGTTGAAGGCCCACCCACTATAGTGCTATCCACATTCAGGTGGTCCTGAAGTATATAAGAAAGTAGGCTAATGCAAATCAGGAAAAGCAAGCCACCATGCAACACTCCTCCCTGACCTCTGTGTCAGCCCCTGACTCCAGTTTTCTGATCTGATTTCCATTTATGTATAGACTACAAACTGTGAGATGAAATAGCCCCTTTTCTCCACAAGTTGCTTTTTGTCAGTCTTTATCACAGCAATAGAACACAAATTAGAGTGGCTAAATTCAACTTGCCCTCCTTCCTTAAAGCAGCACCTTCAATGCCCTCTTTGTGATTCTATGACTTCTGAAAATACTCCAAGCTAAATATACAAATCTAAAGATTTAAAGCTTGGATCTACACGTGAGACAGAGTATGCACTATCTGTCATTCTGGGCCTGGGTTACCCAACACAATATAATTTCTTCCAGTTCCATCTGTTTATCTGTAATCTTTATAGCTGAATAACATTCTATTGTTTATACATGCAAAATTTTTCACAACAGATGGAACTATATAGTATTTTAAAAGTTTCTGTATAGAAGAATAATTATCAGTAGAGTGTATAATTAGTAAACAGAATCAGAGAAAATCTTTATTGGTTATATGTCAGACTGGGAGTTAAAGTACAGAACTTACACAGAATTGCGGGCATTGAATAGAAAAAAAAAAACTGGCAACCAGCAGATAGGCTAATGAATCAAATACTTTTCAAATAAAGTGAAATACTTATAGCCAATAACTATTTTTAAAAGTGTTCAACATCCTTAGTCATCTGCAAATGCAAATTATAGCTACTTTGACACTGCCTCAACCCAGTAAAAATGGCTATCATCAAGAAATCTGACAATAAATGTTGGAGAGGATGTGAAGGAAGTCACACGTTTATTCACTACTGATAAGAGTGTAAATTATTATGACAATAATGGAAATGTTTGGAGATTCTTCAAAAAAAATATTGATAGAACTGCCATATGACCCAACTATTTCACTCTTGGGTGTGTACCCAGAGAACACCATGCCCACTGTAGAGATATTGGCATTCCCACATTTATTGCTTCTTAGTTCAGTAGAGTAAGAAAATGGTAACAACATAGTTGCCCATCAACATGTATATGGATAATAAAAATCTGGTACACACACATAGTAGAATATTATTGATC
Source organism: Peromyscus attwateri (assembly GCA_902168425.1). Classification (NCBI taxonomy): domain Eukaryota; kingdom Metazoa; phylum Chordata; class Mammalia; order Rodentia; family Cricetidae; genus Peromyscus; species Peromyscus attwateri. Next base: position 58,944 of record CABHPP010148463.1, read on the forward strand.
TCTAAAGAAAAATGAAATTACAAAATTTGCTGGAGAATGGATGGATATAGAAGGTATAATAAACAAGATCGCCCAGTCTCAAAACCAAAAATCCATGTTCTTCCTCATATGTAGATCCTAGCCTATTATGGATGCATGTATATGCATAAATAAGTATATGTGTGGGTACAGTACACATTTTGCAAAAGGAGAGCAGGAATGGGTAATAAAAATAAACTGCGTAATGTTTGCTGAGTTCATTCACACAGTATACTTTGTTCTTTCATGCACTGTCATGTATAAAACATTTTAATGTAAACAAAAAGTCTAAAATGGATAGTGTCCATATGTGACTCCATGAGGCAATGTTACCTTACTATGAGGTATGAATTTTAATGTATGTTTTTCATGTGATATTCCTGTAGCATGTTGTCCCTTCTAAGTACTACTTAACTATTTCATGCTATTTTTGAGCAGGTATTTTAGCTATCAAAATTATAGAATGTAAAGATAGTTTGAAGATTGTGTCAACTATTATAATTTTGAAAAATGAGACTATCAGAGAACATTAATTTATTGTCCCTGAATCTCAGAGAGTAACATGTCAAGGATATAAAACCATTTAGAATATTTTTCTGTATGTTACAATTTTTAAGTACTTTCTTTTTTACTTAATGCATTGTCTGCATCCTTTTTGTAGATTTTGTTTTTCACATGCATTCCAATTTAAACTCAAGAAATAAAATATCCAAAGCTTGGATCCACGTATATGAGAAAATATGAGGCTTTTTGAGCCTGGGGCACCTGATTTGCTCTAAATTTTAACAAACAAGATTCAGACATTATCTTTCATAGATATTGTGAATAGAGTAGCATTGAATATAGAGGTGATGTGTGATGACTAATTGTGGTTGTCGCTTTGATTGTATATGCAATCAACTAATATACAAGATGTTTGGAACTCCTGTGATGGATTTTCTTGATCAGATTATTGAAGCAGGAATATTCTGGCCCTAAATCTATGTTATGCCTTCTGGTGGCAGCCTAGATAAAAGGACATGGAAAAAGAAAAATTTGCTTTTTGATTGATTGCATTCACATTCATTGTCAAATTTATCCAAACTGTCGTTATGGTATCCCTTCACAAGTATTAGAACCAAATTCTTCCAGGTTCCAATGTAATTTGAAAAGCAGCAATTTGCCAGGTGGTGGTGGCACAGGCCTTTAACCCTAGCACTCAGGAGGCATTGGCAAGTGGATCTCTGTGAATTTGAGGTCAGCCTGGTCTACAAAGTGAGTTCCAGGACACCTAGAGCTACACAGAGAAACCCTGTCTTAAAAAACAAAGAAAGAAAGAAAGAAAGAAAGAAAGAAAGAAAGAAAGAAAGAAAGAAAGAAAGACAGACAGACAGACAGACAGACAGAAAGAAAGAAAGAAAGAAAGAAAGAAAGAAAGACAGGAAGGAAGGAAGGAAGGAAGGAAGGAAGGAAGGAAGGAAGGAAGGAAGGAAGGAAGAAAGAAGAAAGAAAGGAAGGAAGGAAGGAAGGAAGGAAGGAAGGAAGGAAGGAAGGAAGGAAGGAAGGAAGAAAAAATAAAAGAACAGCAGCAGCTTTCTAGGAAGCTTCCCATCCTGTTGAAATTGCTGAGACTTCAAAGCATGTGCCATAGCAAGCTAATAAGCAACCTTCCTCTATGACCTCTACTTGAGGACCTTTCTTCCAGTTCCTGATTGAGTTCCTGCCCTGTCTTTTCTTAATGAAGGATTATGAAATGGAAATGTAAACCAAATCAACCTTTCCCTCCTCAAAATATTTTTTGTGTTTTGGTTTATGTTACAACAACAGAAAGAAAACTAGAAAAGAAGTTAGTACCAAGACTGTGGTCTTGCTTTAGTCAACTTGAACTAGATTTTTTAGGGGGGACTGTGGAAGAATTTTGTAACTTTGGGCTTTAAAAGTCCATTGAGCTTTTAACTTAATGAGATGTTATAAGTTCCTGAAAGATAATAATCTTGATAGAGATAGAGATGGCAATTGCATTACTTGAGAAGTTTTAGAGGGAAGGAGAGAATCTAACAGTCCTACTTGTATGATATTTTTTATTAAAAGTCTGATGAAGTAAAGCATTTGATTTACTGACAGAATAAATACTGATTAATTGGGGCTAAAGAGTCAATTGCACAAAGCAAACAACACAAAACAGCATCATTGAAGTGAAGTCTTTCAAGAAAAACAAAAAGATTTTCCTTTGGGTTCAGCACATAGACCTGTGGTCCAGGGGGGCCAAGGATGCATCTTAGGCTAGAAGTTAAACTTGATCATGTCTAAAAATATATCACATATAATACTGATGTTGAAAGTATGAAAGCTTCATGATTGAAGGGATCATGGAGAGAATCAATGACTGACCCTGTGAGAAGCCAGGAGAGGCCATTGATAGACATTCAGTCTAGTTTCAGTACAGACACCAACATTTTGGAGATTTCAGAACTGTGGGATGACAGTGATGGGCATGGAATGGAGCTAACCTGAGCTTACAAGAACAACAGCATATACTGAGGACGGTATTGCCAAAGAGGTACGACTACTCAAATACTTTAGGTTCCAGAATAGTAAGTACCAGGCATTGCCTGCTGAGCAACTATAAAATTTTCAGTTTCTTCAGTGTAAGATAACCATTGTACTACCAACAGTGTATCTTGAAAGCCAAGATAACTGTTATCTTTTTAAGATATATATCCATATTATCAGTTCTGTTCCTTTAGAGACCCCTGAATAATATAGATTGTGGTATCAAGAGTAGTCCATAATGGAAAAGCTCAAAAACCATACCCTTCACTAGTACTATAAGATGCAAAATACTGAGAGGGACACTAGAACATTTGAAAAGTTTTGCAGTTGCTCCACTCCTTATGTGAGAACTTAGAATTGGTCATCCTGCTACTGAATTGGGTCAATTAAATATAATGGATTTAATTGGGCCCCAGAGTAACAGCCATGTTGAAGCACTGTGTTACCAAAGTCAATTTGAGTATCATTTTCAATAAGCAGATTCTAAAATGGCATGACTCCCATATGGACCTTAGGTACTATCTAATCAATCATGGTTTTCTGGGAATTAAGTAAATAAACTCACTAAGTTTTTGTTCACTTTGTGTAAGCATAAAAACTATAGAACAAAGAAAGAAAGGCTATCCTGCTTAGTATTGGTTGGGAATCCCTGCATAACAGCCAATTTCCAAAGTTAAACCATTTACAGACTCAAAAATACTTGAATGAAAAAAAATTAGGTTCCTTTGAGGGAGTTTTTGTTTAAAAATCTAAGTTCACTGTTAGTTTTCTTCTATCCCTCTCTCAAAGATAATGTTTTCTTTTGGAAAGGAAACAATGAGATATTCCAGATTGTACTGAATAATGGTTTTGAATCGACACTAATTCCAGGAGATCCCAATACATATTTTTCCCTCCAGTTAAAGTAGGGGACTATGGAGTTTGAGTAATCAATGAAATTTTTGGCTGATATGCAACTCATATTGGGTCCAGTTGTCCCCTAAACTCACCCTGAGGTTATTACTCCAGTTCCAGAAAGCATAATTTAGGTAGATATATTTAGAAGTTTGTAGAAGGTCTGCATCAGTTCTACAACTTTGGAAGTATGGGCTTTTATAGTTGGAAAGGCAAATTGGAAGCCATTAGAGTAGGCTCTACCAGAGAAAATAGGTAACTAACATCATTACTGTATCACAGGAGACATTACAGAAATCAGTGCCGCTGTTAAGGACTTGAAAGATGCAGAAGTTGTGAAGACAAATGGATCACGGAGAATGAAGTTGACTGTCCTAAACTCAATCAAGTAGTGACCCCGCTTATAGCTCCTGTACCAAATATGGTGTCCTTGATCAGACTAACTCATCTCATGATACCTGGTATACATTAATTTATCTAGAAAATAGTTTTTCTCTCTCTGTCTCTATACCAATCAATATGGTCCACCAAAAGCAATTTGCTTTCAGCTGGAAAGGTGATCAGTACACCTCTACTATTGTACCTCAAGGGTATATTAATTCTTCATCCCCATGTCATGACTTAGCTTGAAAGGGATCAAATCTGTCATGACTTAGTTTGCAAGGATTTTTATTGTCTGCATCTCTTTTCCACAAAATATTACACTTTTCAACAATATTGATGAGGTAATGCTAATTGGTTCAAGTGAGCAGGAAACAGCAAACAATTTGAACTTGTCAAAAAACATGCATATCAGAGGATGAGAAACGAATCAAGCTCAATCTCAAGGTCATTCTACCCCACTGAAATGTCTAAGAAGCCAATGGTATATTCTTTCTAAGGTAGAAGATAAGTTGCTTCACCTGGCCCATTCCACTACCAAGAAAGAACAACACTTAGTCGGCATATTTGGATTCTGGAAGAAGCATATTCCTCATTCAAGTATGGTGTTACTCTAGCCTGTATACTAAGAACTTTGGAAAGCTGCTAGTATTGAGTAGGGCCTGGAACAGGGTAGGCCTTGTATGCAGTTGCAGGTTACTGTTCAGGCTGCTCTACCATTTCTAGCATATTATTCAACAGACCCAATATTACCTGAGGTTCCAATGTTGTTTGAAGTCTCTGGAAGACTTTGAAAGGAAAGGTGATTCACCACAAAAATCCCAGCGATTTTAGATCAAGGCCCTCCAATTATTTGAAAACAACTATTCTCCCTTTGAGAGAGAGTTCCTGGTCTTAATGGAAACTGAACTTTGACAATTGGCCACCAAAGTTGCCATGCAACCTAAGCTGTCCATTATGAGCTGGGTGTTTTATGACCCACCAAGTCATAAAGTAGGTTGTGTACAGCATCATTACATTATCAATGGAAATTATATACAGGATGGGGCTGACTAGGTCCTGGGGACATAAGCAAGTTTTATGAAGTTGCCCAAATGCCTAGGGTTTCTATTCCTGTTACAATGCCTTCTGTCCCAAAGCTTGTATCTATTGCCTTAATGGATATCTCTTATAACAATTTGAGAAAGAAAAGCCTAGGGACTGGTTTACTGATAATTCTGCATGATATGCAGGCACTATCCAGAAGTGGAGAGTTGTAGCATTACAACCCCTTTCTGGGACAAACCTAATGGATATTATTCATAATGGATAGAACTGCATCTAGTTCCCTCTGTTACTGGATGGGGTTTCTAGCACGACAATTAGGGTGTTTGGCCATCTTATCACCAGGGTAGTTCAAATCGGGCTATTTCTCGACTATTGCCAGCAGTTTATTGTGGGGGCATCTTTGTGGATTTCTGTGGGCCTCTCCAGCACTTTGCTTCTTCCTATTCTCATGTGGTCTTCATTTATCATGAACATTCCTTATGTTCCCTCTCTGTTCTTGATCCATTTGGGATCTCCTGCTTCCCCAAGTTCTCTTTCTCTCGCCCCTCGCCCCTCATTATGTCCAGATTGTTCATGTAGATCTCCTCCATTTCTCTGTCATTGGGCGATCCCCGTGTCTTTCTTGGGGTCCTGTTATCCAGGTAGCCTCCCTGGTGTTGCGAGTAGCTGTCCAGTCATCCTTGTTCCACAGCTAGTATTCTCCTATGAGTGGGTACATACCATGTTTGTCTTTCTGAGTCTGGGTTACCTCACTCAGGAGGATTTTTTCTAGATCCCTCCATTTGCCTGCAAACCTCATGATGTCATTGTTTTTCTCTGCTGAGTAGTATTCCATTGTATATATGTACCACAGTTTGTTTATCCATTCTTCGGTTGAAGGGCATCTAGGTTGTTTCCAGGTTCTGGCTATTACAAATAATGCTGATATGAACATAGCTGAGCAAGTGCCCTTGTGGTATGATTGAGCATTCCTTGGGTATATGCCCAAGAGTGGTATAGCTGGATCTTGGGGGAGATTGATTCCCATTCAGGTAGCACATGTGGTCATACAGTTTTCTTAGGAGAAGAAATGGAACTGTACAATTACACACTGAATCATGGCCTGTAGCTAAGGATTGGATGACTTCAAATGAACATGAATGTTAAAATGGTGAGAAAGATATTTGAGGAAAATTGGGCAAAAGATGTGGACATACTTATGTCTCATGCAAAAGCTTATTAAAAGGTGACACCAAGAGAGGAAGAGTTCAGTAATCAAGTAAATAGGTTGACCCTTTATGTGGATGCTCAAGTATTTCTGTAATCCCTGTCATTGCCCAATAATCCTAACAACACAGTGGCCATGGTGGCAGAGATGGATGTTATGCCTGTGCTTGATTACATGGAATTTAACTCACCAATGTTGTCCTGGATAAAGCTACTGCTGAATGCCTGATTTGTCAGCACAGAAACCAACACTGAGGTCCCAACACAGTCCTATTTACAAAGGTGACCATACGGTGACACGGGGACAGGTTCACTGCTTTAGATCACTTCCATCATGGCAAGGGCAAAACTTTGTCTTACTGAAATAGCTTCTTATTCTCGTTATGGATTTTCCTTCCCTGCATGTAATGTTTCTGCAAAATCAATCATCCTTGATCATACAGTTTGCCTTACCTACCATCATGATATTCCATACAGTATTGTTTTTGACCAGGGGACTCACCACACTGAAAGAAGTGCAAGACCAGGCCCATGTTCACAAAATTCACTGTCTTCAATATGTTTCCCACCATTATGGAGCAGCTTGCTTGATAAAATGGTGAAATGGCTTTTTTTTTTTTTGAACACATAGTTATAGTACCAGTTAGTTGGAAATTGCTTGGAGGTCTGGAGTATGGAAATAAAGAAGATTATATCTGAAATGCAGGAGATGCTTTAGGAAGTCTCTTTATGCTACTATGCTATGTGGATAAAGCCAATAGGGAGGAAAAAAACCAAACCAAAACAACAACAACAAAAAAAAAACCAAACAAACAGAAAACAAGGAAGGTACAATAACAAAGATCTCAGACCCTTCAAGGGTGAAGGTCTGGGTCAACTTCTAGAGAAAGAACAAAAACCTGGTTAGGTGCTTTTTGAGGTTGGGAGAAATAGTAGTAAAGGAAGGCAATTTTAAATATCGCCTAAGGCCATGTGACCAGTTGTAGAAACAAGAATTGCAATGGACATGATTCTGTCACATTTTATTAGGAACACAATACACAGCACACACACACACACACACACACACACACACACCACACACAGAGCAAACACACACACACACACACACACACACACACACACACACACACTGAATATATACACTTATTAAGGGAGCATTTGAGTTTTCTATTTCTTTTTCGTGTAGTATAACATCAATTGAAATAACATTAATGGTTAAGTGTAAATTTCTGCTATCATTATTAAGATATGTAAGATTTACAAGACTACATATTCCTCCAGAGACTTTGCTATACATTTTAAATTATATAATGCACTTGAGGTTGTATGTGGGATAATTATACCTTGTTTATGGAATTATGACATTACTATTTTTTGTTTGGAAGCTAAGAGTTACGTAAGATGCGGTTGTGTGTCAAGTGGACAAGGGGTAGCTAGTAACCTAATCTTGGTTTTTAATTCAAGGACATTTAGTATCAGCTAACACATAAGCTGCGGGATGATGGATTTTCTTGATCAGATTATTGAGCAGGAAGACTCACCCTAAATGTGGGCTTCACCTACTTGTTCCTGCCCAAATAAAACATAGCTTTTTGCCTATTTGTCATCTTTTTTTGCTGGAAAGTTCATCTATATTTTTGTTGCACACTTTCTCCGCAACTCAGAACAGACAGAGAGACCAGAGTCGTGCTGTCTGCTCCCCTCCCTACAGGAACCAATGGCATGAGAACAACGTCCTTACAAAGTGCTGACTTATCATAGCAATTACATTCTTACCTCGTAGTAAAATAAAATGAGTGAAGGAATGAATTGATGGATAAATGAATAAATGTGAAAGTCAGATGCACGTTTGTCATTACCATAAAACTCAAACAGTACACTTGGGTAAGTGTGAGAAGATAATGGCATCAAAGATTCGGCATGGCACATAGTCTTAGGTTTTTAATGTACATCATTAAAATCAATCACCCATGCTAAGTTTCTTTTGGAAACTCACTAATAATGAACAAAACAAATGCTTCTTTTCTCAAAGGAAATGTGACAATAAGAAAACAACAACAAACTCACAATGAATATGATGCTACTGCACATTCAAAGTTTTGGAATTTACAGAAACTTATGACTAACCCACTCATAGTACCAAATGCCCCAAAAATGTTAGATACATGAAAAGAAACAAAGAAATAAAACAAAACAAAAAACCCACTGACTAGTCATAACATCATTTAAAAGTCATCTTTTAAAATGTGTTTGCAGATTCTAAATGGTAGAATTGAAAGGTGTTTCTGTTCTATTCTGTGCTTCAGACCCTAAAGCTATTGCTACATAGACCATTTTATAGCCCTGAGTAATAAATGATTAAACTTCATTAACAAGGCAACTAATTTAACAAGCAGTGAGTGAAAGAAAAAAAAAGTCTTTAAGTGTTTCCAGATAGTGAGCTTAAATTAGCCTTAATCTTTGACAGGCAATGATTTATATGTTTTTGTAAATACATTTGTAGCTTTAGAAAATTTTATGTTGGTTTGTTATGTTCTAAGAAATAGGCACTTCATCACCTTGTTCATAGCACCAGAATGCACATAAATTGGAGAAAGTGGAGAGTTGGGATAATGATGAATTATACTTAGGCTAGTACGAAACTATCCTGAGCATTCAAATTTATTACATAGCAGGGGTTACTACATCTTCTTATGGTATTATCTAGGACAGCCAAAGCATCTAATAAATTTGTAAGGTGTTTCATATTCAGAAAACAGACTATACAATATGAATTTGATATATTTTTTGATCAAGTTTGATACTGAACTTGCAAAGGAAGCATTACTCTTGGAAATATGAATTCTGCATCAAATTTCTCAGATAGAAATTGAGTTTGAGAATGTTGCCAACTTTTAAATGCTATAAGAAACTAAAAATAGAAGTTCATCAGTCTTAAAAGATGCCACTCTTGTGAGCGATACAATTCTGAAGCGGCTTTGCAATGAAAATGGCACATTTGAAACATTAATTCTGAAAACAGGGTATCTACAACATCTCTTCAGCTGAATTTGTTGATGGAAGCTCATCTATTGTGATGCAGTACTTACTTCTTTGACTCATGATACATGATACTCATGATGCTTGGAGAAACAGAATGCATCTATGAAAACAGGTGGTTTCCGTTCCAATACATACCAGATGTTCCAGTAACTAAAATAAAGAATAATCAAAATTTTAATTGTATTAATTTCATATAGAAATAGAATTGCATAGATTTTAAATTACTTTAAAAGTAGAAGTACTTCAAAAGAAGTTTGGAAGAGGTATATTAATTGCAGTATATCCCATGAAATTAGAGACATCTTTTGGTATAGTAAAAACAAAAACCCAGTCCACAGTGGAAGATGTGAATTCCACATACAAAGACCTCTTGAATTGCTGTTCTGGGTATCTCATGCCCTGCCAAGCCCAGTGTTAAGCTTGAAAGCATCATTGTTGAGGGGAGGCAAGTGCACCATCTATATCACAAGCCTTGAATTGAAGATCTGAGATTGTGTGTGCGTGCGTGTGTGCATGCGTGTGTGTGTGTGTGTGTGTGTGTGTGTGTGTGTGTGCATGTGTGTATGTATGTATGTGTATAGGCCAGTGGTAGATTTCAATTATCTTTCTATATTCTCTCTCCCATAGTATTAGATTGACAGGCCTGGCTGCTCTAACCAACTTTTTACAGAGGCTGTAGGAATCAAACTCAGGTATCTCTGCTTGTGCAGTGAGCAACCAATCAACTGAGCCATCTCACCAGCTTTCAAGATAGTGTAACGTAACTTGCATTATTAATACAATGGCAGTAAGGCTTATTATAAGAACCATATCCATTTAAACGCAGTTATCTATGCCCCTTTGTTATCTGAATCTTCTCTACCAAAAATGAGAGAGGCAGTAGAGCGGAATCCCTCTACAATTTGGTGCTTGTGTTTGGTGAGAATAAATGTATATTAATTTCAGTTAGTCTTAAATTTCTTCTAGTTCTAAGATGGGATTTCAAAAGGAGAAATTATGATATTTCACATATGTGATTAATTGTCTCTGATCTTGTCTGTTATTGCTGGCTTCCTGGCTTGCTTTTATTTTTAAGAAATGGTAAGTACAAACTGTCAACAATAAGAAACTGAATTTGTATACCTTCTTTTTCCCTCTGTGCTTTGAAAATATGCTTAAAAATCTTGACTGGGTTTCTGAAGACATTCCTGAGAACTGTCACACTCAATGAACTCAAAGGGTATCCATTGTATACTCTACTTCTTTATGATCCTGTCAGTGGCAATTGACTCCCATTCTCAAAGATGAAAAACATGTTTTTAAATACTTTACTTAGCAAACAATCTTATATATTTCAAAGAATATGTACTTGTTCTTTAATTTTTAGAAAGCAGGGTACTTTCATATAGACCACACTGAGGCAAAAAGAAATTAGTAGACTATGAGTGTGGTCAAAGAAGCAGGAACGTGTCTTTCTGAACCTATTTCACAGAATCTTACTTTCACTGAAGTATCTCAGACTTGAGAAAGTGACCTGAGTTGCAGAAGATACGCTGAACCTTGAACTTTGTGCAGTGTTAGAACTGCTAACTCCTAATGACATATTGCTATGCCTATAGTTCAGTGCATCATTCAGCCTTTATCAGAGAAGCATTTTCTTTCAGTAGATGGTAATGGATGGTAGCAAAGCTGAGTATATGTGGTGCTGTTTGGTAAGAAGTGCAGCCACGTGTACTTCCTTTTACTGCCATGTGTCTCTGTTATGGATTGCTGATGGGAGCATTGCTCTGCACTAACAGAAGAGGTTGTGTTTAAGATGACTTAAGATTAGTCTGATGAAGACTCCATTGGATGTGTCATCCACATCCACTGGCAACAGTTGGACAAGTTAAATTCTGTGGTGAGACTCTGCACACACATACACAGACACACACACACACACACACACAAACCCTAAAGATGTGTGCATGTCTGGGCAATAGACATTATCCTTTGCCTAGTGCTTTTGGCTTTATGATAAAAAGGGAAATGAAGTCAGATCGCTATCATATTCTTTAAGGTGAAGGTGTAATTTGAAGGCTGAGGGAAAGAAGACTCATTATCTAACTTGTAGATTGTAGTAGGACAGGCCTGTAGACCATACTCTAAAATGGTAGACAAAAATCTCTTTAGGAACATGTTACCACACAACTTCGGAATCAGTTTGTCAGAGCTGCAACATGCAACCCACAAGTGAGTGTTTTTAATGAGCTCCCCTGTGATAAGTCTTCTGATTCTCACACTACACTGTAAATGAGGGTATAAATTGTAAGTAAAGAGAAGAACAAAATTGAAATGCCAGGCTCCCTACAGTTACATGCACAGATATTTTCCTTTTCTGTTTTGGGTATAGTTTCTTGTTTTCTTCTGGGATTATTGAAAGGAAAAAATGAGTGCCCCTGAGGCCACTTTCATTGTTTCCTTTAAAATTCTGCCTAACTATAACATTAATAAATACATTGCTTAATACCTAGTGAACAAATACTTATGCTTTCCTAATCATCTATTATTTGGGCATCAGACTAAAATATACATTTTAAAACTATAATTAAACCTATCTCATTGATGGACTTTTTTATAGTGCAATTAGCCATTTTAATCCAAGTTATAGTAGGAACATATATCATTAGTAGGGAAAATATGCTTCAATATTTAATTATCTGTTTACGTCTGGCTCTGTAACTTTTAAAATTGTTAGTATAACCTGCTCCATGGCAGCTGCAGGGAAACATGAATAAGAAGGCAGGCTAGACCTGGTCTGGGTGTGGTTTATAAAACAGAGCAGATTTCCCACATATTTTGAGTGTGTGTGTGTGTGTGTGTGTGTGTGTGTGTGTGTGTGTGTGTGTGAGAGAGAGAGAGAGAGAGAGAGACTTAAAATTCTGTTAATACAATATGTCAATGAGGATTCAAATAACAAGCGTCTCTTCTCTATTTTGCAATAGAAGCAAGTAAACTCTCTTACTCCTGCTTGTACAATTGTTTAACAATCCATTGTCAATACTTTCTTACTAGGAGACAAAATGATGAACGAACAGTCCCTAATCTTTGGTGCCATGTCATGGCTGCATGCATGCCCAAGTAAATGTGATGAAAGGAGGGACCATGTTTGCAGCAGATGATGCATTGAACTGCAGAGTAAGTCAAAGAGAAAACTGGTTTATAAGAATCTTAAAGGATATCCTGTTTAATATAGTGCATGAAGAGAGAACTAAAGGTACAAGTGTTGCAAGTGGCCACCCTGAGGTAGGCTAGGAAGTAGCACCAGGTAGGATACCCCAATAGAGGAATGTGAATGAAAATTCCTGATTTTGTGCATGCAAAGATAGGTTGACTTATTACAACTTCACTCAAGTGGAAAGATGGGGATGTTTGCAGATCTAGAACAAAAATTATCTTGGGTGATCTTTGGTGCTCTTAGTAGACAGTTTTGCCCTCCTCTGTACTTGACCTAACAACTTTTGTGACCATCATGTGCATCTTTTGGGATGTATGAACTGACTCCTAGTTTCTGAGCATAGAGAGGCTAAGAATGCTGTCAAACAGCATTTATGACCTCTAGCAAAATTCTGTCTTCTTTTCTACAAGCTGCCTACCTCGTGCAGACACCCATGAATTTAAAACATTTGTTATTGTTATTGAACTTTGTGATCACAACCTCTGCCCCAAGCCAGGTTTGCCCACCTGTCCTCAGTAAGCTAATCAAAAGGGCAAAAATAATATTGGAAAGCAGAAAAGGGAGATATTCAATGTGGCCACATTGGGAAGAGGGAAGCAGAAATCCAGTGATCCAGTGATTCCCCAATCCAGCAGATCTTCAGTTCCTGAAGTGAAGTTAAAGTTGAAATAGAGAGCCAAGGATGTGTACATCTAAGCAGTCCTGGCCGAGGTGTGGTCCTGCCCACTGAAGACCCATCAAAGCCTGAGTCTCATTCTCATCCTGTAACGTGGTCTAAGGAGTCATTAGAACTGCATGGAATCTTTCTCAGAGATAAGTACTGCCTCTAGATGGTGGCTTTTTGTTTTTCCCAGTGTAAGATAGGGAAATTCCCATATTTGGAGAGGTCCACTGTTTCAGTAGTGAGATAGATGGAGAGACACTTGTGTCTCCTTAGAGCATCCCTATCTTTACCAGGCTGGCTACATTATTTTGGCCTTCCTGGTTATGTTACTCTACACAGAAAGTTCATGAAATGCTTTCCTTATTGAAACATGCTATTTGGGGGAACTTAAAACTGTGTATATGGGCCATGCTCATGTGTATTTGGCTCTAGAATGAGTCATCTCTTTAATTCTTTTGATGTGAGAGCTGCTTCTTTTGAGATAGCTGCAGTAGGCAGTAGCCCTGTTGTTCAGTGATGACCCATGTGATTCATGAGGACAAAGTAACCAGGTACAGAACTAGACAGTAAAACAGGCTACAGTGCAAAGAATTTCATCCTTAAAAAGAGTTTTGGTGGGACTCAATTGAAATATGGACATCTATAATGTCTTGCACTCAAATTAATTATGTTTACTTCATCTTTCAGCCTAAATCCAGTAGGTAAACAAACATTGCTGAGTCTAACTATTTCCAGATTGGCCTAACATGCACAGAGAATGTTTCTAAGTCCTACCCATATTCTACCTGTTTATTGCATGTGCTGCTCTTCTGAGAGGCAAAAACCTGTGACTTCTCTCCAGTCAATCTACAACTTTCTATGTCCCTCATTCATGTCCTATGGGATAAGAGAGAGCTACATAGTCTGCTTGTTTCCCCATTGATGTCCTGCTATTGCAGACCTTAATTGTAGCATAGAGTTGTTTCTATTCCTTTACTCAAGGATGTAAATAATATCATTGGAATATATCACTATGTTAGATGGAAGTCCTAAAATACATGTCAGTGTGTGTATGTGATTTGAATAGGTGGGCTATGATTTGATTTTTAGAGGAAGAAAATGAGAAAGGGGTAGGTTTGCAGATGTTTAATAGTTCTTGGCTGCCACTGCAGACTGAATACTGTAAACAAAGGACAGACATTCCTTGGCAGCCTTGGTCTACCAGAGTTTTACACACAGGTGTGTAGCATGAATTTTAAAAGTTCTTATTAATAAAATCAAACCTGAGGCCAGTTATTGGGGTGAAATGCTGGATAGTCAGAGAGACAGAACAAGCCACAGCTATCTCACCTCGCTGGATCCTCAGCTGGTCTTACTTCCTCAGACTGGAAGCCTCTATGTCCTCATATCCGAATGACTCTCAGCTGAACTGCTGCTCGAAAGCCTGAATGCTTAACAAGGCCAAATGCTTAACTAGGGCAAATGCCTACCCAGGCCAAATGCCTCTCCAGGGCAAATGCCTCTCCAGGGCAAATGCCTCTAATTTCTGGTCCTCACGCCTTATATACCTTTCTGCTTTCTACCACCACTCCCTGGGATTAAAGGCTTGCTTTCTGGGATTAAAGGCGTGGGTCACCATGCTTGGGTGTATCCTTGAACACATGGATTTCTGCCTCTGGAATGCTAGGATTAAAGGCGTGTGCTACCACTGCCTATCCTCTATGTTTAATATTGTGGTTGTCCTGTTCTCTGACCCCAGATAAGTTTATTAGCGTACACAATATTTTGGGCAATACAATACCACCACACAGGTGTGAAAAAGATGTACATTCAAACATGCATTAACTACAGAAGGAGACAGTGCTGCTGGGGTCTTTGTGGGAATGTCAGAGTGTCTTTCATTGTTCCTAAGTGAGACAAGAGATTTGGAAAATATCGTACTATGAAATGGGGTTATAAAAAGAGTATTTTCTGTCTCTGTGATGGAAATGGTGGTTGCATCTTTTGTAGATGGGTGATTTCTTATGAAGCAACTTTGCAATGAAATGCATTCTGTGAAATCCACTCTGGTTTTCGTAAGATCCTTTATAAATGTGGCCCTCCAGGCAGTATCAGGTAGGGGCTCCCTCTCACAGCATGGGCCTCAAGTTGGATCAGTCATTGGTTGGCCACTCCCACAAGTTCTGCATCACTATTACCCCAACACATCTTGCAGGCAGGACAGATTGTAGATCAAAGGTTTTATGGCTGTATTGATATACCAGTACCATGGCTGGGAGCCTTAACTGGTTATAGAAGATGGCCAGTTCAGATTCCACATCCCCTGTTGCTAGATATCTTTGCTAAGGTCACTATTATAGATTCCACGGAGTTCCCACTGCACTCGCTTTCTATATTGCCTCTGAAGTGCCCCCCAATTCCAGTCACCTCTCCAGTACTCTCTCCCTCTGTCCCTCCCACCCCCTGCCTAATTCCTCCTGATCCCATTCCCTCCTGCCCCCAGTCTACCTGCAAAATCTATCCTATTTGCCCTAAACAGGGATATGCATGCATCCCTCTCTTGAGCCCTCCTTGTTGCTTATCCTCTCTGGGTCTGTGAATTGTAGCATGTTTATCCTTTTCTTTATGTCTAATATCCACCTATAAGTGAGTACATACCAGGTTTGACTTTCTGGGTCTGGGTTACCTCACTGAGGATGATCTTTTCTAGTTCTATCCATTTACCTGAAAATTTCATGAACCATTATTTTTGACAGCTGAGTAATACTCTATTTTCTCTATCCATTCTTCAGATGAGGAATATCTAGTTTGTTTTCAGTTTCAGGACAGCCATGAGTCCCAGGATAGAATTAAACACAACTGGAAAACAGATCTGGGGGAGAGGAGAGGAGATATTTTATTTGTATGTTAATAAATAAAGTTTGCCTGGAGATCAGAGGAAATAGCAAGCCATTTTAAGATAAACACAAAAGTCAGGCAGTGGTAGCACATGCCCTTAATCTGATCACTTGGCAGGCAGGATTTCTGTATATTCCAGGTCATACTAGGGAACAGAGCCAAGTGTGATGACACAAGACTTAATCCCAGTACGAACCGTAGAGACCTGGAGGTCTGTACAGACAGGCAGTGACAAGGAAGTGAGGTAGCTGGGCTAAGAGCCAATGAGAGGGCAGAAAAGCAAGGCATATAAAGGTGTGGGCAGACAGGAAGTAGCTCGCATTTGGAAGCTGCAGAGCTGGTGAGGAAAGGTTGGCTGGTGACTATTCCTATTTCCCTGATCTCTTAAGGCTTTCACCCCTATTTTTGGCTTTGTGTGTTTTTTTTTATTGAATATGACTATTTAGAAATTTGTCTACATATGAGAGAAGAATAAAAGAAAAAATGTGGTACTTAGTAGAAATCTCAAAAATTTAACCTGAAATACTGATATGATGAAGCTACTTACCTGATCCTCCTGATCTTCCCTGTCCTCTCACTTTCTCCCAGAATGCATCACTTAGGTGCTCTTTCCAGAGCATTCTGTCTTCCTTCTTAAGTTTACCTAAAGGTTACAACTAGTTCCGTACTGTGGGACCAGGCCACAGAACCATTTCTTTTTCTTTTTCATATATTAAAAAAGAAACCATGAGAGATCTAAGTTTGATTGTGCCTTTAAAGCAACTCAAATACCTAAATGCAACACTGTGATTTAAACTTCTAATTGTTTAGATTTAGACAATAATGCTACATGCTAAAGTGTCTGTATTTGTTCATGTATTAAGGGCAATATACCGTTTGTGTCTCTTTCACAGGCCTTTAGAGCTTAGTTATCTAATATGACTGACACTGTTGCGCACTTAAAACTGGTTGATATTACATTTCCTGATAAATATTCTTGTCACAGAACAAAAAACAAAGGAAAACAAGGAATTTTGGGAGATGGTGGGTATGTCTACTTCCTGAATTATGTTGATAGTATCATGGATATTTGCATATACTGAAATCTTCAAGTTACATACATTAAACGTGTGCAGTTGTTTATACATCAAAGTGTATTTCAATAAGGCTTGTTTTTAAGCAGCAAAATGTACTCCTAAAAGGGTTTTGAGATTAGCTTTGCTTTACTGGTGATAGTAAGGTATCAGAGTTTGGGGAAAAGATGTGGGGGCAGATTTGACAATCTGAATATTTAGGTCAGAACTTATAGGATGGAAAATTGACTTCATGTCTTTTGATTCTGAACAGAGTTTTAAATGGCTTAGAGCCTCAGAAAGGGATAGTTTTGAAAACTGTTTACAATATGGCTCAGCTGATGTATATGTAACACTTTCTGATTTATAATCAGTGAGTGGAGTCACTAAAGGGGATCACAGGCAACAAAGGGAATTTATGATCCAAGTTTTCATCTGTGAAATGATAAAAGCACAAATTGGCTTTCCAACTCTAAAATCTGATTCAGTGCCCATGATTCCACATCAGATCAGCCTGTAGGGGTAATGAGACTTGGATCATTTGGGATTTCAATTCCCACCACCATTCATAAAATATAATTGAATTACTAGCGAGAACTGTTGTTCCATTATCCTCAAAATTAAATAAATAAATAAATAATAATAAAAACAAACCAAAATAAACTCTGTCTTACCTGATCCTCCTGATCTTCCCTGTCCTCTCACTTTCTCCCAGAATGCATCACTTAGGTGCTCTTTTCAGAACATTCTGTCCTCCTTCTTAAGTTTACCTAAAGGTTACAACTGGTTCCAAACTGTGGGACCAGGCCACAGAACCATTTCCTTTTCTTTTTCATATATTAAAAAGGAACCATGAGAAACCTATGAGAATTATTTTTTAAAAAGCTGATTCATTTTACATAAACATTGTATCAAATTTCAAGGGATACCTCTTTGTCAAGGATTTTCATACTTAAATATCTTCTTCAAGAACAATTCGAAGCCGGGCGTTGGTGGCGCACGCCTTTAATCCCAGCACTCGGGAGGCAGAGGCAGGCGGATCTCTGTGAGTTCGAGGCCAGCCTGGGCTACCAAGTGAGCTCCAGGAAAGGCGCAAAGCTACACAGAGAAACCCTGTCTCGAAAAACCAAAAAAAAAAAAAAAAAAAAAAGAACAATTCGAGGCCTGGTAGGATGGCTCGGCTTGCAAAGACTAAAGTCCCATCCCTAGAACTCATATAGTGGGAGAAGAAACCTCCTGTAAATTATCCCATGACTTCCACATGTACACTCTTGTAAAGCACCTACCTTGCCCCACACACTAAAGTACGTAAGTAAAATGTAGCAATAAAGAACTCTTTTTATTTTATTGAACAAATAATCATATTAGTCTCTTTATTCTCATCATGTTTCATTATCTAACTTCTTTTTCATCGACTATTTGGATATACCCTAATAAAGGCACTGTCATTAAATCAACTTCACAGATAAGGTGATCCACATAGAAAGAGTGCTCTTAAGAAAGCAGCCATTTGTTAGTGATCCTTTAGCTATATCTCAAAAGCCTTCATTTTTCTATACAGTAGTCAGAGCAGCATTTCTCAACCTGTGGGTCACACCCTCCTTTGGGTCCTATATCAGATATTTATATTATAATTCATAGCAAAATTATAGTTATGAAGTAGCAATTAAATAATTTTATGGTTGGAGTTACCACAGCATGAGGAACTGTATTAAAGGGTCACAGCATTTGGAAGGTTGAGAAACCACTGAGTTAGAGTTACTGCTCTAGGGAAGATGGGGGTGTGAATTAAAAAATGTTAGTTCCACACAACGGATCTTCATTGCTTTAACTAGACAGAGACAGAAATTTAAAAATGATATTACATTCTTCTTTTTTTTGAATTTATTTTATTTTATTTTACAATATAATTCAACTTTACAGATCAGCCATAGATTCCCCCGTTCTCCCTCCTCCTGCCCCGCCCCCCTCCCCCTGGCCCACCCCCCATTTCCATCTCCTCTAGGGCAAAGACTCCCCCGAGGATTGAGATCAACCTGGTGGACTCAGCCCAGGCAGGTCTAGTCCCCTCTTCCCAGGCTGAGCCAAGCATCTCTACTAAGCCCCAGGTTTCAAACAGCCAATTCATGTACTGAGCACAGGACCCGGTCCAACTTCCTGGATGCCTCCCAAACAGATCAAGCCAATCAACTGTCTCACCCATTCAGAGGACCTGATCCAGTTGGGGGCCCCTCAGCCATTGGTTCACAGTTCATGTGTTTCCATTCGTTTGGCCACTTGTCCCTGTATTCCATCCATCCCTGGTCCCAACAACTCTTGTTCACATAAACCCTCCTCCTTTTCGCCGATTGGGCTCAAGCGACAGCCCACAGAATGGGAAAAGATCTTCACCAACCCCCACATCTGACAGAGGACTGATATCCAGAATATATAAGGAACTAAAGAAATTAGACATCAAAATGCCCAACAGTCCAATTAAGAAATGGGCTATAGAACTAAACAGAGAATTCTCAGCAGAGGAAACACAAATGGCTGAAAGACATTTAAGGCATTGCTCAACATCCCTAATCATTAGGGAAATGCAAATCAAAACAACTCTGAGATACCACCTTACGCCAGTCAGAATGGCTAAGATCAAAAACACTGAGGACACGTTGTGCTAGAGAGGATGTGGAGCTAGGGGAACTCTCCTCCACTGCTGGTGGGAATGCAAGCTGGTACAGCCACTGTGGAAATCAATATGGCGCTTTCTTAGAAAATTGGGAATCAATCTCCCCCAAGATCCAGCTATACCACTCTTGGGCATATACCCAGGGAATGCTCAATCATACCACAAGGGCATGTGCTCAGCTATGTTCATATCAGCATTATTTGTAATAGCCAGAACCTGGAAACAACCTAGATGCCCTTCAACCGAAGAATGGATAAATAAACTGTGGTACATATACACAATGGAATACTACTCAGCAGAGAAAAACAATGACATCATGAGGTTTGCAGGCAAATGGAGGGATCTAGAAAAAATCCTCCTGAGTGAGGTAACCCAGACTCAGAAAGACAAACATGGTATGTACCCACTCATAGGAGAATACTAGCTGTGAAACAAGGATGACTGGACAGCTACTCACAACACCAGGGAGGCTACCTGGAAAACAGGACCCCAAGAAAGACATGGGGATCGCCCAATGAAGGAGAAATGGATGAGATCTACATGAACAGTCTGGACGTGAGTGGGGGTAAGGAGGGGCGAGGGACGAGGGAAAGAGAACTTGGGGGAGCGGGAGATCCCAACTGGATCAAGAACAGAAAGGGAACACAAGGAATGTTCATGGTAAATGAAGACCACATGAGAATAGGAAGAAGCAAAGTGCTAGAGAGGC
This sequence comes from Peromyscus attwateri, assembly GCA_902168425.1. Lineage (NCBI taxonomy): Eukaryota > Metazoa > Chordata > Mammalia > Rodentia > Cricetidae > Peromyscus > Peromyscus attwateri. Next base: position 79,236 of record CABHPP010148463.1, read on the forward strand.
CCACAGAAATCCACAAAGATGCCCCCACAATAGACTGCTGGCAATAGTTGAGAAATGGCTCGATCTGACCTACCCTGGTGATAGGATGGCCAAACACCCTAATTGTCATTCTAGAAACCCCATCCAGTGACTGAGGGAACTAGATGCAGATATCCACGGTCAGGCCCCGGGTGGAGCTCCGGGAGCCCAATCGGCGAGGAGGAGGGTTTATGTGAGCAATACTTTCTTCTTTTAAATTTATTTTTATTTATTAATTAATTAGTTCATTTTTTCCAGTCTTATTACAGTTTCCCTTCCCTCCGTCCTCTCCAACCAGTCCCTCTCCTCAACCTTCTCTCCCCCTCCCCATCCACTCAAATTCATTTCTCTTCTGACAAAAGCATGCATCGCATCCCATGTAAATCCTCCACCCATGGTATGTCAAGTTGCAGTAAGACTAGGCACCTCCTCTTCTACTGAGGTTGGTAACAGAGTCAGAGACAGCCCCTGCTCCCGCTCTTAGGAGTCCCATAAGAAGACCAAGCAATACAACTCCACATGTACACTCTTGTAAAGCACCCACCTTGCCCCACACACTAAAGTATGGGAGCTCCTGCTCCCACTGTTAGGAGTCCCACAAGAAGACCAAACTACACAACTGCAACATATGTGCAGAGGGCCTAGGTCAATCCCATGCAAGCTGTCCAGTTGGCCATTCAGCTTCTCTGAGTCCTATGAGCCCAAGTCAGTTGATTCTGTGGTTTTCTTGTGGGGTCCTTGGCGCCTCTGGCTCTCACTATTCTTCCTCTCTCCCTCTTCCACAGGATTCTTCCAGATCTGCCTAAGGTTTGACTATGGATCTCTGCATCTATTTCCATCTGTTGCTGGGTAAAGTCTCCCCAATGACAATTAAGTTAGGTACTAATCTGTGAGTAGAGCAGAATATTATTAACAATCATTTCACATTTCATTGCTTTTTTTTTTTTTTTGCAAGTCATGTTTGAGTGTATTCTATGTTTCTGGGCAGTCTAACCTCCGGGTTCTGGCCCTCTAGGCAGTATCAGGGATGGGCTTCCTTTCATGGCATGGGTTTCAAGCTGGATCAGACATTGGTTGACCATTCCCATATTGTCTGTGCCCCTTTATCCTACCATATCTTGTAGGCAGGGCAAATTGTAGATCAAAGATTATGTGGCTGAATTGGAGTCTCAAGCTCTCCACTGGAAGTCTTGCCTGGTTACAGGAGATGGCCAGTTCAGGCTATGTATCTCCCATTGCTAGGAGTTTTAGGGTAACCTTATAGATTCTTGGGAATTTTGATAGTACTAGGTTTCTAGCTCATCCCAAAGATGCCTCTGATTCCAATTTCTTTTCCCAGTACCCTCTTCCTCCATCCTCCCCTCACCTGATGCCTGCTGTTCCCATGCCCAAGGGCCCTGTCCAAACAACTCCCTCCCGGATCCACATGTGATGTCTACTCTATGTTCCCTTCACAGTGAGACTCATTGTCTTCTCTTGAGCCCTCCTTGTTACTTAGCTTCTTTATGTCTGTGTATTGTAGCATGGTTATGGCCAATATCAACCTTTTAGTGAGTACATACCATGTTTGTCTTTCTGGGCCTGGGTGGGTGTCCTCACTCAGAATGATATTTTCTAGTTCCATCCATTTGCTAGCAAATTTCATAATATCATTGTTTTTTAACAGCTGTGTAACACTCCATTGTTTAAATGTACCACATTTTTTTTTTATTCATTCATCAATTGAGGGACATCTAGTTGTTGTTTTTTTTCTGGCTATTATGAATAAGTTGCTATGAACATAGCTGCACAAGAACCCTTGTGGTATAATATAGATAGATAGACAGACAGACAGATAGATAGATAGATGACAGATAGATAGATAGATAGATAGATAGATAGATAGATAGATAGATGTGTTGGAATTTTTGTGGAATTTTATAATCAAATCTGCAGATTGCTTTCATTAAGATCACCATTTTTACTATATTAACTGGATGGATACATGGCGTATGTTTCCATTTTATGATATCTTCTTCAATTTCATTCTTCAAAGACTTGAAGTTCTTGCCATACAGGTCTTTCACTTGCTTGGTTAGAGTTACATGAAGATATTTTATATTATTTGTGGCCATTGTGAAGGGTCTTGTTTCCCTAATTTCTTGGACCATTTATCATTTGTATATAGGAGGGCTACTGGATTTTATTTCATTTTTTTAGTTTATTTTGTATCCCATCACTTTGCTGAAGGTGTTTATCAGATGTAGAAGCTCCCTGGTAGAATTTTTGGAGTCGCTTATGTATACTATCATATCATCTGCAAATAGTGATACTTTGACTTCTACCTTTCCAATTTGTATCCCCTTCTTCTCCTTTAGTTGTCTTCTTGCTCTAGCTAAAACTTCAAGCACTACATTGAATAGATAGGACATTGAATAGATATTGCATTAAAAAATGTTATTTCCACTATTGTGAAGCTTTGATTTTCAAATTGATCTTCATTGCTTTAACTAGACAGAGACACCAAATTGAAAACAACATTAGTTTCTTCTTTAATATCTGTATTAGCAGGCCATAGGACTTGTTACAAATCTGTAAAAGTGTAAAGTTTTATTTCTTTTTTTCTCAATCAATAAACTGTTTTTGACATCTTCTGTCTTTCTCATCACACAAGCTAGGTTTTCCATTTGGATTTTGTTTAGGGATAGTGTAAAGTGTGTCTATTTTCTTGTTGGTGTGTGTGTGTGTGTGCGCGTGTGTGTGTTGAGGAAAGGCCCAATAATTCTATTTGTTGTTTTTGCAGGAAGTTTATAACATTGAAGAGTTCCTTCTTCAAGTTTCTGACAGGTTTCTCATCAATAATGGGTGTACATCTTTATCAGATGCCTTCCATTTTTTCAGTCATCAGTGAGATCCTATGATATCCTACTCAGTATTTTGATATTCCTTACAATGCCTTGTTATTATTAGACCAGCTTGGGTATTGTAATGAATGGCACCAGGTCAGGCTGGATGATCTTCTTTATCCATTGTTGGATTCAATTTACCGGTAATTTGTAAAAGTTTTCTTTTAGTTGCTTTATTTCCTCTTGGTATTAGGAGAATAGCAATCTCTCAAAAGAACTAGGATATTCATTCTACTTTAGTGTCTGAGGATATTCAGGTAATACATACTATTATTTGTTTAATGTTCCTTAAAATTTATTGGTGGAATCATCTAGGTTTAATTATTTACTTGGAATTAGTTACTTCTAATTTTTAATATTTATTAGAAATTTATATTACCTATTTTCTTCTTCATGAATTTTGAAAGTTTGTAACCTCAAGAAATTTGCCCAGTTTCCCTAAATAAAGGCACTTGTGAAAACTGAACTCATCATAGAATTTTTGTCTTTATAATTTTTTTAATTTAATGGTTTTTTTATGTTGTATTTTTTATTTTATAATTTAATTTAATTTTACATATCAGCCCCAGATTCCCTTGTCCTTCCCCCTCCTGCCTTCCCCCCAGCCCACCCCCCATTCCCATCTCCTCCAGGGCAAAGACTCCCCTGGGGATTGAGTTCAACCTGGTAGATTCAGTTCAGGCAGGGCCAGTCTCCTCCTGCCATACTGAGCTAAGTGTCCCTGCATAAGCCCCAGGTTCCAAACAGCCAGCTCATGCACTGAGGACAGGTCCCGGTCCCACTGCCTGGATGCCTCCCAAACAGTTCAAGCTAATCAACTGTCTCACTTATCCAGAGGGCCTGATCCAGTTGGGGGCTCCTCAGCTATTGGTTCTTAGTTCACGTGTTTCCATTTGTTTGGCTATTTGTCCCTGTGCTTTTTCCAATTGGTCTCAACAATTCTTGCTCATACAAACCCTCCTCTTTCTCACCAATCGGACCCTAAGAAAGACACAGTGATCGCCCAATGACAGAGAAATGGATGAGATCTACATGGACAACCTGGACGTGAGTGGGGGTAATGAAGGGCAAGGGTTGAGGGAAAGAGAGCTTAGG